>JAAAKG020035238.1:0-19340 GCA_010014905.2 Druon quercuslanigerum
TGGATGATCATGCTCTGATTGAGGCGATGACTGACAAGGGGTCGTACGAATATCTCGGTATATTGCAGGCGAGGGGTCCGCTCCACTCTGCAATTAAAAAGGTACTTAAGACTACTTTTTCGGATCGCCTTGGTTTGATACTGGCGTCCGCTCTCATTGCGAAGAACATCGTGAAAGCATTTAACATCTATGCCGTTCCTATCCTAGCATACTCCTTTGGTCTGGTCACCTGCTCCATTACTGATCTTGAGAGGCTTAACAGAATCATCTGTATAAAAATATCTGAGCATAGAATGCGCCATGTGAGGACATCTGTAGAAAGAATAGTTCTGCCACGCAAGCTTTGAGGTAGAAGGATCATGGATGTTCGCCGATTGTGTGACTCTCAGGTTACGCTATTGCGCGAATATTTTCAATACAGGACCAACAACTCATTTTACGACTACATTTGTAGATTTGACCTGTATACCGCCTTAAAGCTTGCAGCTGTCGATTTTCAGAACATTGGACATCTTAACAATGAGCAGCTAGCTGCTTAATGGCGGGGTAAACAGCTGCATAAGCAACAGCTCCAAACTTTAGATCTTCCTTGCGTGGATAGTGATGCTTTAAACCTCTGGTTAAGGCGGGGAGTACTCTGTCCGGAAACGGAGGGATTTGTCATTGCCATCCAGGACAGGGTATTTTAAACGAGCAATTACCAAAAACATATCCTTAATATGACGGAAGTGATTGACACGTGCCATCTCTGTGGAGATCCCAATGAGAATATCGAGTACATCATTGATGGCTGTATGATGCTTGCCTCGCAAGAATACACACGCAGACATAATAATGTTGTTGGGATAATTCAACAGCAAGTTGCCCTAAACACTATATTACTAGAGTTTTGTGCTTTAATATAAATATAGCCCAGTAAAAGTACTAGAGGACGAACACCGTCTTCTTTACTGGGACAGGACTATTATGACAGACCACCTAGTCAGACACAATCATCCAGATGTCCTCTGGTTGGATAAACGTGCTCGACATGTCTAGATAATCGACATAAGCGTTCCCCTTAACAATAACCTTAGGCTCCGATATACTGACAAGATCCAAAAATTGTGGAGCTAAAGCAGGAGATCCTGACCGTGTGGAGGGTGAGCAAAGTAATTATTCACCCGATCGTGATCTTCTCCACTGGGAATGTCCATGCGAGGTGCGTAAAAATCTTGAAGATGTGGGAGCCCAAACTTTGATGCACTTAATGCGGAAGGCGATATTGTTAAATATGTGCTGCATCGTCCGGAGTTTTCTGCGCGTAAATATCGACAGCGGTTAAGATCGCCTTCTGCGGCCATTCCGCGTACACAGCAGATCCCTAATAGACACATTTTAAATTTTGACCTTAATAACTGAATTTTATTTATTGACACTTTTTTCTATTTTTGTTCTTTTTTGTATATGTGTATGACCGTGTGCGTATGTGAAGCTGTGTTTGTCCTCGCCGTCCAACTTAAGGAATATAATGTTTTGAGTCGTTGGTCTCAGTCGTTGTTATTGAAACGAGCGCTTGTAAGAAAGATGGACCCCTATAAACGGGCTCTCCAGGATGAATGTTGGATCCTTTTACGGCTCTCCAGCGTGATTAGTGGATCCCTATAGACGGGCTCTCCAGTATGCATCCTCGCGAATTATGACGAATACGCAAGCAGGATAGAGAGTTCCAAAACTACGACTGTCACCAATGAATCTACTAATCACTTGCCGCGTTCGCGGTCGTGTTTAGTAACGAAGTAGCGGGTCATAAGAACCTGTGTGATGGATGGTAGGCCCCTAATAATGATAATAATATTTTGCTTTGATGTCGCGGTAAGGTTTGAGCTTTCCTCTCAAGACTTTGATGGCTATGTTGGTGGATAACGAAAAGAAAAGGAACTAAGCAGAAAACCAAAACCCTTAAATAATAGAGAGTATGTTAAAGCTATTAAAACACTTGTCGCTTTTCAAAGATCGTCGGGGCGCCTCTGGAGCCACGTCAAACGGTAAACAGCTGCAGCCGACCACCGCGACAGAAATACTGTGGGAGAGCATCAAGTGGGATACCGCAATGTAAGAGGAATTGGTGCGTCTCTATTATGAAAGTGCGTAGCTTGAAACAAAAATGAAAAAGCATACAATTCAAGGGCGAGATATGCTGCAAAGTATCTGAATGAACAGGAAGTCGTAAAAAACATATTATCGCAAAGGTGAAGGGCATCAAGACGAATCTACACGTCACAGAATTGGTGGATGTCCTTATACAAACGGAAGGAGAAGCAGAGGTTCAGCAACCAAAAAAGCGACAGAAATGGAGACATCATAGACCTATCAAAATAGAAGTGGAGCAGCTGCTTCCTTTTGATAAACACCCCTTGGAAGATATGGACAATGAAAACTTGATTGAAGCTGATGATGTGGATGGCGAAAGCCCAGAAAAACTACAGCACTTCAACAAGTTTGAAATGTCTTACAGCTATCATTGCATACAAGGTATATTCTTATTGCGACGAGAATGACATCTTTACAGAATAACAAAAAGTATGGTGTAAAAACTCGCGAGGCTGTAAATATCTAGTCACTATAGATATTGTTACCTTGACTTAAGCAAGTTTTTGCTCATTGACAACCAAGAATAACTAGATCAATACGCATTAAGAAATTTTCAAGGTGACTTCTGCACTGCACTATAGTAGGTAGGATATTAAGGTATTAGCAGCAGCTCAGAAGGCGGTTTTTGAACACCTGTTGCATTGTAAGAAACTTTCTTGACCATCAAAAAGCAAGCGACTACAAACCTGTGGAATAGCAAATGGTATATCTAAGAAAGCATCCAGTGTTGACTGCTGTCACCTTCAACGCTCGCGGCTGCTCGTAATTGTACACATCGTGTACTTCACTGTAATCCAGTCCGTCGAAGCACTAGGCCCTCATCAGATATCACATCACATCTCATCCGAAGATGGTAATACAAGGTGTGATTAATAAATAACGAGACTTTTCGTTTTGCACCAATAATATTTATTTATTCGAGAATATCAATTTAGTCCCCTTCAAAGTAGTCCCCCTAGGACATAATGCACTTATATTAACGCGTTCTTCAATCTTTAAACCATTTTTGAAATTCACAGTTCGATATGGTATTCAGCTGCTTCAGCGATTTTGCTTTTATCACATCCATGTCATCAAAACATCTTCCTTTCATTGAATTATTCATCTTTGGGAATAGTAAAAAGTAAAATTCCTACATACTTTTCTTTATTGACCGTTTGACCTTTAGATAAGAATTCATAATGCACTAAACGATGTCCTCAACAACCTTCTGATAGCAATTCGACGATCGCTCATAATCATTTTTCCTACTTTCTCGACGGTATCGTCCGTTACCGGCGTGCGAAAAAACCCAAAGCGCTCGTCATCTTAAACGTCTTCCCGCCCATTGTTAAAATGGTTATACCACTCGAAAACTCTTTCTCGGCTCATAGCTGAATCACTGAAAGCAAATTGAAACATTTTAAGAACATTACTGCACTTTATTTTATATTTGTAACAAAACTTGATGCAAATTCTCTGATCCATTATTTCCCAAGGGGAAAAATCAGTGAACACACTATAACATGTATAACTTCACTGACAGCTGATGGCAGAGTAAACATGCAATATGGTTGCTAATGCCTATATAATATTCTGACCAGTACAGCAATATAACAAAAAAAATTCTCAAACGGACGAATACAGCCCCGAAAATTTCAAAAGTCTCGTTATTCTTTGATGAAACAGCGTATAACATTTTAAGAGCCACATTGTGTCTCTCTATATACGCGTAGCGTGCATACTTTGAGCATACACTGAGAACATGCTAGAGTGTTTCTGGCTCTTGCGTGCACGTTCGGCAGTTTTTATCGCCTACAGGTACATTTATTATGCGCTTACGGTAAAGCAAGGTGTCTATATCGGCATCTCAAGGGGCAAACAGAAATTCCTCCGTCTCGGATCTCAATCCAGCAGACTTTAGAAACATGTTAAACAGATCTACTGATAGCTCTTCACTACTGTACACGACTTTTGAGAACCAAAGGTGTTAGTGATGCTAGGCCATTTGAAGTTCATGTACCAGTCGCAATGGAAAATCTGTACTTTCTAGAACAGCGCAGGCTGTAGCTAGAAGCTTTATTCTATGAAGATAATCTAAGCTCAGCAAACCACTAGCGCCATTTTTTGATGGATGTATATCGGAGGTACAGAAGATCTAGGATGACGACTAATGTGGATTGTCATCATCTTGCGTGTGCTGCAGTCAAGTTGCTTTAACTCATCGAAGTTCCATTTTACTGCGCCAAACGTGTAGAGTAGTATAGCAACGGCCAGATTTTTTTTAGAATTTTGCAATACATTCTTTCAAGGGTCGCTGTTAACACACGCACATGTTGAGTTGCCGCTTAAGGTATTCCAAGATCTGCATATGTTTCTCCATTACCCAGATGTTGAGTGGTATTTTCACCTATAAATTGAAGATCCTGATCTTTACGCCATGATGTATTTTTTAGTCTTCCTTTGGTATAGATTGACGTAGGCACACTTATCCAGTCCAAAGCTCATGTCAATTGCATTAGAGAAACTTTTTACCACCGACACAAGTATATTAAATTTTTTCAAAATGGTTTTTGAGTTTGAATTCTCTTCTGTTCGATGCACCATATATGTTATATTAGTCACTTGTCTTTTGTCAGATGGTATGACAAATCGTGTCCGCCTTAAGAGCATTAGCTCTTTCATACATCTCACGATTTCTGTATGCACCTCCAGGTACTCAAGGAGCTTGATAAGAAGCTCATGGTTCGTGTTATCAAATGGCTTTCGATAGACAATCCAAGCCATAGACAGATTGCATTGGTAACTGCCAGTCCTTTCTTGCATCCACTTCTTTTAACTGTTGCACTCCATACCGGTGTAGAAGTAAACTTCTTCCACCAAAAATTGTTGATTTTATCTTTCCCTGGAGCTGAAAAGTTCATAGTTTTGGCGATAACTTCCTTCACTTATTCAGGTGTTAGGAATCGTCTATTTAAAACTATAAAAACATTCGATATTTGTACATCTAGTGCATTTAATCAGAACTAAATTGTGTAGATGACGTAACTAGCTTGTTTTCGTTTAAACCTACTCTTATCAAATGTAAATGTCTGAGATAAACAAAGGTGAAAACTTTATTATAAAATATAGCGACTATAGTACAGATTCTATAGCCTAATGAAGCAGTAAAATATTCATCAGCTACATTTTTAATCAAATTACTAATTATTACGTTAATTATTTTTTCGTCGAATTAGAAAAGATAATGATCTGTCCTCTGCTCTTAAGCTTGGCTGTTATCTTGAATTCTATTGGTGAATATAATATTATAATTTATCTATCATTTAAGTAAATATCCTTTTAAGCTTTAGACAAATCAGCATGACATTTTGCGAGAAAATTAGAAATACATCGATTTTCGGCTATTGCTGTGAGCAGTCATTGAAAAAGGGTTCAAAACATGTCTGATCACTCTTTTGTGACCAAGGTGACCTAGAAAAGGGTTTACAGCGTCTTCATACCATGAGTCTAAATTGGTGGAGATTTGCTTTTCATATCACTGATTTTCTGGAAAACTATCATTCATATAAAAAACTGCTTGCAACAAAAAATTTGTATTTTGATGAGATTTACAACTTTGATTTGAAACATTTTTTTTTGAATTTCGCATACATCCTTTTCGAAAGTTCACCCAAAAGTTTTTTTCAGTTTAAAATTCATCTTTTTGAGAAGAAAATTAATCTTGTTAGTTGTAAATTTAACTTGTTTGTTAAAAATTCAATTTTTTTGTTGAAAATTAATTTTGTTTATTAGAAAATTAAACTGTCCCATTTTTAGTTCATAGCGTTTAAAGCTTAACTCTTCTGGCTTCTGGGTTCTTTCTTTGATTAAAAATTGATTTTTTTAAATTTACATTTAATTATTCGACATTTGGCTAAATACTGATCTTCTATAGTTCTCGGTGCAAGATGAATAACTTTTGACACATATGTATTTCTTTGGTTGAAAATTGATTTATTTTGTTGAAAATTCGGCTTTTTTGTTTCAAAGCATATCTTTAATAGAATTTTTAACTATTTTATATTCGTTTTAAAATTCCTGTTTTGAAAATTCAACTATTTTGTTGAAAATTTATAAACATATTTAATTAAAATGCTTCTTTTTGGTAAAGCATTAATGTTCTAGATTAAAAATGCGTTTCTATGGTTGAAAAAAATTTATCTTTGTTCATGCAAACTTTGAAAAGAAATTGCATTTTCAAAGAATACATTTCTTATGACGAAAAATTCCTCTTGTCATGAATTTCTATATGTATATATATTATACTACCAGAGATATATTTGAACGCATTTCTAAATATTGAAGACAGTCTCATGATTTCAAAATAAAATAAAAATTGTTATGGATTTTATTATTTACAAAAAACTTTTTTTCCTATGTGATCGTTAAAAATGGCAGCTGCGATTTATACTTAGATACTTTAAAATTATTAAAACAGTGCATCAAATTAATTTGAAAAATATACTGTCCAGCCATTTTTGTCCAAAAACAGTACTTTTTGTCGCACTGTAGAACGGAAGTTCTGACCTTTTGAAAATACCCGCTTTTTCCGGAGGATGCAAATATCCACCCCTGTATTTCGAGGAGGGATGGCAGTACAAGTATTAATTGTGTTAATTGTGGTGCTACTTCTATCATATAGGCAAACAAACTCTAAAAATTCAAAGGCAATCGGAAGATATGACCATCATAAGCTTGTGTAAGTACTTAAACCAAAAGTTTGATCCTTGATTTCTATCTTCAGCATTGAGTTCACTGTCCAAGCGTTTACCTGATGATGGCCCCAATCCTGATTTTCATTGCTGTGGGCCTTCTTGTCCTGGTAGGTATAATCCAGGCACGAATTATTTTTTTCCTAAACCTGATGATTCTGCCGGATCTCCATCAACTACCGAACTACCTCTACGTGAAAGATCGAAGTCTCCTAACCTCAGGCAAACTTTTTCCTACGTACTTGGAGTTAGTTTTAAAGATCTGGCTTTTATGCAACTTATTCCCCGCAACTATCCGCATCAGATATTTGAACTCCGAAGATACAATTTTCTACCAGATCAACAAATTGTATTGAAAACAAAAAGTCGTGTCCTGACTCCCATGCTAACCGGAGAAAAATTTGTATTATCAAAGTCCAATGGCGACGTATGTGCGATCTTAGAAAAATCGTCAAGCAGAAACGCCGGTCTTCGTCCAATATTTACATCTCTTTTTGGGATTGCAGGAAGAGTTAAAATAAACATTAATAGCGGCAAAGTTGAAGGATTGACAGCAGAAGAAATCGCAGAATGTCCAGTAACCTCCGGAGAATCAATCACAAAAAGATATAGAGTAATACGTGTGTACACAACTCTGCATTAATGCACGAGCTTTTTTAAATTAATGTTCTAAAATAAACTTTTACATTCACAAGTAAATATTTTAACATTTTTTAATTATTTTTAAAGAATCTATTAAATTAAATTATATGTCACAAATTTTATATCGCTTTATATCGTGCAGTTTCAAATAAGTGTGATGTTAACGTTTTCTGTTAAGATAGCTGTATAAATTTTTTAATTTGTTGGTAAGGGCACACTTACATGTCTATCCAAACTTGTCAAATTTCTAATTCTTTTCTATATACAAATTGATACAAACCAAAAAGTTTTTTAAGATTTTTGCGTAAAATTAACATAAAAAACTATGAACCTTCCCTGCCAATGTTTCCCTCAACTTTAAAATTGAAAAAAAAATGATTTTTAATGAGGTGGGAAAAATCACCTATTACGAATCCCAGTACCAGATTTTTGTGATTGAAGGGAAGGTTCTGTAAGTTATTAAAGCTCATAACAAAATTTATTTGTCAATTCTTCGAACCATTTTTAGTGAAAAAGTGTTAATTTTAAATGATTCATTAATATTGGGTACCAGTCTAAAATAATTGTTGATCCGTACAATAAGATATTTTGGACAATTTGGAGTGACTCAGGTTTCACTGTATTTCATATTAATTTTAAGTTCCGAAGAAATCAAAATATATTGAAAAATAAACTGGAAGACTTTAAAAACCTTCTTTTAGTTGTGGATGAAAGTAAAAAACTTTTAAAGAATAATTATTTGAATAATCTTCTTTTATCAAAATTGTTATTAATGCCTCATCTTACCAATTTTTTTAAATTATCGAATGTGTAGGAACTTTAAACATAAATGAATCCTGTATTTCTTGTTTAAGGATTAAACTCACAGTCCAGTGGTTCACCTGGTGGTGAACCTAATCCTAGCGTTCGTCGCTGTGGACCGTCTTCTTCTTCTTCTGTCAGACATTGTACAGACGCGACTCATTTTCTTGCCACACCTCAGGATTCTGCTAGGTCTCCACCACCTGTCGAACCATCTCTTCGTGACAGGTCAAGGTCTCCTACT
This sequence comes from Druon quercuslanigerum, assembly GCA_010014905.2. NCBI lineage: Eukaryota > Metazoa > Arthropoda > Insecta > Hymenoptera > Cynipidae > Druon > Druon quercuslanigerum. Next base: position 8,554 of record JAAAKG020035238.1, read on the forward strand.
CTCAAGCAAACTTTTCCCGTCATACTTGGAGTTAGATTTGAAGATCTTAAATTTATGCAACTTATTCCCCGCAACTATCCGCATCAGATATTTGAACTCCGAAGATACAATTTTCTACCAGATCAACAAATTGTATTGAAAACAAAAAGTCGTGTCCTGACTCCCATGCTAACCGGAGAAAAGCTTGTATTAGCAAAGTCTAATGGCGACATATGTGCAATCTTAGACAAATCAGCATGGAAAAACATTGGTATTCGTCCAATATTTACATATCTCTTTGGGATCGCAAGACGAGTGAAAATAAACATGAATAGTGGTAGGGTTAAAGGACTGACATCAGAAGAAATCGCGGAATGTCCAGTAACCTCAGGGGACTCAATCAGAAAGACTTATGTTGTGTTACTTGTGTAAACCACAATTTTACACACATCAGCGTTAATACTTATTTTTAAACCAGCGTCAAAAATAAGATTTTAGGTTTAGAATTATATTTGTTTAAAATTCATAGATACTAAAACAAATATCAAGTAACATTAAGCATCCAAATTACTTACCAGTGGCTATGGTATAATTTAAAATAAGCACGATTTCAGCTTCTGTATGTTCAGTTCACGGTTAATGTTTTCGGAACCGTTCATGATTATCTTTTAGTTACGAACAGTTTTTTCCGAACAATTTCCCTTTTTACCTTTCGTAACTTATGCATGTGCATTGTCGATTTTTTTCTGAGAATTTTTTATGGGTGAGAACACAACCGATAATTAAAGAAGGCTAGTTGCCGGAAAAACACGTTCCTAGATATTGTTCTTTTGAGCGTCCCGTCTTCCATCCTTGAAACTTTCTTACATTTTTACTATCAATTTCCCACCAAACCTCCTAAAATGATGTTACCATACATGTTGAGTTTTGCTTTTCTTTAAATAAATACATTTTATGAAATATATCATAGTTTAACTCCCTATGCTGAAACAAGGTGTAGAGATGGCCACTAAAGGCTAAAAGCCATATTGGAAATTTTAAATTGTAAAATATATATTTTCGCAGAGAATTGAATTTCACGTTATGTTTTTTTAAATATATTTTATATTCAATTTTTTTCTTTATCTCATGGTCCATTTAACATGGATTTTGAAATTTCCTTATAACGTTTATAGAAAAAATTTCTTACAGTATTCTGGTTATGGCAGTTCTAGATAACATTTTTATTCTTCATTTGCAACAATTTAGAAAGTTATTTTTTCAGCTATTGCATAATTTTTTTCAAAAAACGATTGAGCGTTTCGTTTATTGTAGGAAGTTTAAGAAAATAGAAACGTGATGGGGAGAAGTTCCAAATAGTATAGAGAAGTTTTCTGTGATATCAGTTTCAAAGAAATATGTGACGAAATTGTTTACAAATAAAGTGATTCTTATCAGATATTAATATTTCAAATAAGCAAGGTTTACACCTTCTACTGGCTCCTGCAATGAGCGGTCTGACAGTTTAAGTTAATGCCTGCAAATATAATTTTTATGTTCAAAACTCATAAAAATTATTTTTTCAAAAAAAAACTCTTTTCAAACATTTTTAGAATGAGAATTCGGTAATTGTATAATAAATATTTTGAGTATTCAAAATATGTTGTATTTCATGGATAAAATAATAAGAATAAAAGCAGTTTTAGGGACAATTTTTTAATTCTAGAAATCAAAGTTTAGGAGTTTACTCCAACTACAAAAATTTCATTGTAAAAATTGGAAATTTTATTGAATGAAGAAATGCGTACTTCTGAAACATGAATCTTAAAGAAATCCGAGCTATATCTAATACTGAAAAAATGTAGTGGCGGAGTGTGGTGGTATTAAAACTTTTACAGAACATCAGGACTAATTTACACATCACAGAAATCGAGCAATGGAGATTGAGCAACAGCTTTATTTGATATTAGAGGAAGCCGGGCCAGATAGTCAAGCAAGGGCAATTCATGTTGTTCCTCAACCTGCTGATATTTCAAAAGCACCCTATCCAAGAGAGGTAAATAAGCTATTACAACTATAGGCAGAAGCAGAGGTTCATTAACTAAAAAAGCGACAGATTGGTTTCGCCTGTTGAAATAGCTGCTATCAAAATGGAAGTGGAACAGCAGCTTTCTATTGATAATACTCCCCTTGGAAGATGTGGACAACGAAAAGTTGATTGAAGATGAAGGCATAGGTGCTAATAATAATAAACATCATGTACTGGATCCATTACAAAAAAAATCCGGATATTAATAATGATGATGTGGATAGCGAAATTCCAGAAAAACTACAGCTCCTTGAAAGAAATTTTTTTCATGCTTTACTAGAGTTGCGCCGCAGAACTAAGTCCGCAAATGCAGTTTTTTCCCAGCAAGGAATCAAAATTCACCATGGAAGATCAGGTTGGATATGAATGTCAGCAAATTAAGGTGCCAATTGGGTCGATTAACTCAATATAAAAAAGGAAATACAACCAGAAAGCTGATACACCATGTTACTAAAATCATTCACACTGAGCACATCGAGACATTAACACCTTAAATATTGGATAAGATTATGAACTTTAAATGGCAAAGTATTGATATTCTTTCTGCCAGACTATATTAGTACAAGAATAGTAGTGCACGAAGGTAACAAGTTCGAAACTTTCAGACAGATGAAAGAAGGTTCTATCGTGATCTGACTGTAAAGAAAAATAACAAACAACACGCCGAAGTCACTCAAATAGAAAATATGACGAACTGCTGTTCGCGTGTTTCCAGACATGATGCTAACTTCTGGTACAAGTGCCTGACGAGTGTGCATGATGCGTTAACAAGGTGTTTTCGGAACAAGGTTTAACACCCAGATCTAATGCCAGGCTTTATGCTCAAGGGTGCTACGTATATGTTACGTAAAAAACCGAATGCTCAAAATTCATGTTAATTTCGACCGATAGCCTGATTTCCAACAATTTATAAATTCCTTACAGCTATCATTGCAGATAAGAAATATTCTCATTCCGACGATAATGACATCCTTACCTTAGTCACTATAGACATTGTGGCCTTGACTCAAGCCGCATGACTATTTGCTTGACGTCTCAAAATTTTACAAAATCTGCCAACGCATTATTGACTTTCTAAGTTATGCACATGAGGTTTTGGGGTCAAGGAGACTCCTTTAGTGCACTATGGTTCTGCTGAGCGGTGAACCCATTGAGCTAAACTAAACACAAAACAAGCCAAACCATTGCCTTCACTCCGAGACTCAGATTTATTATGAAGATTTTTCTTAACTCGGCAAACAAAATCAGGGCAATCAACATTTAGGCCATCCATGTATTCACGCACTCCTTCGACCTTAAAAAGTTAAGCAGAATCGTCCGCGTAGATATGACTAAGCACCGAATGCGAGAGTATTTTAGCAGCAAACGAAATGTTTCGCTTTACAGCACTATCTGTAAAACGGATCTTGACTACACGTTCTCGGCCTTGTCCTCATATAGGGCCCTGAATATCAGGGCAGAAACCAGGATTTATCGCCAACACGTGTTACACCAAGATGTGGTTTACCGTTGCCGATTATGAGGAGATACCACTGAACCCATAGAACACATTAATGATGGCTGTTACGTAATAGCTTAGAGAGAATATACGCACAGATATAATGATATAGCGGGCGTTATACATGAACAACTTTCCCTAAACCTGTCACTCTAAAAAGAATGGACGCCTTTCTATAGATACATTCCAATGCCTGTTTTAGAAAGCGAAGATTACATCTTATATTGGGATGTTACTATCCAAACGGATCATTACATCTGGGCCGATCGACCTGACATGGCCATGTGAGAAATAAAAGATGGAAGAGACTACATCATCGACATTGATTGTCCTCTTAACTAAAATTTGCAGACAACCTATTCGACCAAAATTCACAACAATAGCAAGTTAAAGCATGAAATAAAGACCATATGCAGGAATGTAAATCATACATCTATTCATCGCATTGTGATTTTAGCTACAAGCATTGTGCTCGCAAGATGCACTGAACAGCTTAAAGATTTAGGAGTCAGTAGGGTATGAGTAGCAGCTCAGAAGGCGGTTTTATTAAACACCTGTCGTATTGTAAGAAACTTTTTTGACGATCAGGAAGCAAGCGAATGAATACCTGTGGAGTAGCAGATAGTGACTCTAAGAAAGCATCCAGTGTTGACTGATGTCACCTCCAACGCTCGCTGTCGATCGTAATTGTATACCTAGAGCATCATTGCAGGAGGTTTTAAGCATCGTATTAGATTAACTAATAACAGCCTGATCTTATCAGTCACTTGACTTAGCCCGTGGCTATGATGTATAACCGGGTTCACCCGAGTAAAATTTTTAAAGAAAAGAAATTATTATGCTTTTTTACCGAGGATCTGGTGGTTCAGAACCCACCTTAAGCTGTACGTTCCCCCATCGTGCGCTTGCCTTCAATATAATGCGTCAATGATGGGGCGAAAACCAGGCTTTGTTCAATATATCGGGTCAACCATATAAAATGATATAATATAATGTAATGTGATATGATATTCGGACAAGAACCTTGTGAATATTTCAGCTTACCCTGTAACAATATTCTTGCAGCTAAATGGTTCAGGTTGTAAAAAGCTAGAGCAGGTTTACACTGGCTGGTGCAAACTCATGCATATTTAAACATGTTTCTGAGAATTTGTAGACCCCAGAAGTGATGATCGTGCTTTGTTAAAGAAACCAATCTCTACGCAACCGGAAAGTGTACTTCGCTCATCCCTGCTCCTTTTATCCTAGAAGGTAAGCTAAAACGTGAAGTTTAAGCAAGATATATCGTACATCACTGTTCCTTAAAGTGCGGTCTCTAGCCGCGGATGACCTAAAACGGCAGACGGCACAGTTGGAGGTGAAGGTTTTACTTCTGGATACTTTTGTAAAGCTACCAACCTTTGTTATATTACCATCAGCTGGTGCCGAGAATTAAATGACGTAAATTATCTTGGTTTTCAGATCTTGCAGGAAAATATCAGGCTTTGTAGCAATGATACGTTGAGTGGCGGAAAGAGAGAAATTCCAGTTAATCTTACACTGATTATTCTTCACAACAAACTGCAGTTTCCCCTAAACTAATGGCAAGACGGACAATAGAGCACAGCGTGCCTGAGAACATGCCAAAGTGTTTCTGGCTCTTGTTTTCACGCTTGGCCGCTGGAATCGCTAGTATCGCCATCTTAAGAGGCAAACATAAATTTCTCGGTCTCTGATCTTAATCCAGCAGACCTTAGAAACATGTTGGCCAGATCCATTGTTAGATCTTCTCTCACGAACACGAATTTTGAGCAACAAAGATGTTAGTGATGATAGGTCATATGTAGTGTCACTGGAATCAAATGGAAGACCAAGCTCTCACATTGACGACTTCGTGTTCTTGTACCATTAGCAATAAAGAATCTGTGCTTTCTAAAACAGCGCAGGCTGTAGCAAGAACCTTTCTTCGGTAAAGACATTCTAAGCTCAGCACAACACTACAGCCTTTTTCTCGAGGAAGGTATATCCAAGGTACGGAAGATATAGGATGATGACGTCTGTGAATTGTCATCTTGCGTGTACTTCGGTCAAGTTGCTTTAAGTCATCAAAGTTCCATTTTACTGCACGAAACGTGTAGAACAGTATAGAAACGGCCAGAATTTTTCTGAGAATTTTGCAATACCTTCTTTCAAGGGTCGCTTTTAACACACGCACATTCTGAGTTTGAGCTTCGGGTAAGGCAAGATATGCATATGTTTCTCCTTCTTTTGTATAGATTGACGCAGGCACACTTGTTCAGTCCAATGCTCATGTCAATTGCGTTAGAGAACCTATTTACCGCTGACTCAAGGATTTGAAGGTCCTGTTTTGAAGAAGCAAAGAATTGAAGGTCTTCCATGTGTAAAAGGTTCTGCTGTTCGATGGTACTTATCCAGACCTCTTACCTCGGAGCACAATGGATAGAGGCAACATGGAATTGCAAAAAATTATTGAACTTAAAGAGTCTCCTTGGAAGAGCCCCGTCTTATATGTGATATAGCTGGTAGTCACTTGTCTTTTGTCCTTTGCTATGACAAATCTTGTCCACCACAAGAGAATAGGCTCTTTCATACTTTTTACAATTTTTGTATGCACCTTCAGGCACTTAAGGAGTTTGATAAGTAGCCTAAGGTTCGTGTTATCGAATGCCTGTCGATAGTCAATCCAAGTCATGGACAGATTGCCTCGAGACCTAACAGATTACTGGGTAATACACCTGTCTATAACAGGTTCTCCCTGCAACCTGTCAGTCCTCTCTTGCATGAGCGTCTTTCAGCTATTGCGCTCCATGCCGGCTAGATAGCTGGTAATATCCTTTCTTTGAGAATGTCAGTAAATAACTTGTAGTTTGTGTTTAAACAAGCTATGGGCCGGTAGTTCTTTGGACTTCACAAATCTCCAGTCTTAGGGATCAGTACAGTGTGTCCTTCCACTGCCTACTGCGGGATTCATTGTTCTTTGCTTAAGAAAGTAGTAAATATACAAGCTAGTTGTTGGTGCGTAGAAGTAAAATTGTTGATTTTATCTGGCTCTGGAGCTGAAAAGTTCTAAGTTCCAGCGATAACTTGCTTCACTTCTTCAGGTATTAGGAATTCCTAAGAATTATTCTAAAATCCCCCTAAAGCACAGGAAATTGTTATTATTATTAATTAAAAATTTATAACATTCTTTAATACTCCTTGTCATCTATTTAAAACTACCGAAACATTCGATATTCCAAATCTGGTGTATGTAATTAGAAAGAAAGAAATTGTTACTGAAAATCAAGGATAGAGAACGATGCTTTCGTTTACAGATGATGTAACCAACTTGTTTTCGATTAAACCTACTCTTATCAAATGTAAATATCTATGAAATACAAAGTTGACGCCTTTTATCCAAAAGATAACGACTAAAGTATGGATTCTATAACGTAATAAACCAGTAGAATATTTATCAGCTACATTTTTAATCAAATTACTAATTAATACATTAATTAGTTTGTCGTCGAATTAGAAAAGATGATGATTGTCTGTCCTCTGCTCTTAAGCTTAGCCGTTATCCTGAATTCTATTGGTGAATATAATAATATAATTTATCTATCATTTAAGTAAATATCCTTTAAGCTTTAGACAAATCAGCATTTCTGTAATTTAAAGAGAATGGAGAAATTTCTCACAACTTTCATATAGTATGTTAATAAAACTAAAATACACTTATATCACATCTATGAACAACAGTGTGACGCTATTCGCTTTCCCCAACTCGAGTACGCCATTTGGTGGTTTTTATATCGCCCTGGGACGCTCGGAGGGGTAGGGATAAGAGGATTAAAGCGTGTAGCAAGTACGAGAGATCCTGTAGGTAGAGTTGTGACAAAACTTCCCACTGTTTTGATTGGCTATGATTAAACCTGAACTAGAAGTGATGAAAAGTGATAATTTCCGAGAAAATTAGAGATACGTCGATTTCCGGCTGTGTTTTTACAAAGGGTGAGGTTGAAAAAGGGTTCGAAGCGTGTCCGATCACTCTTTCGTGACCAAGGCGAGCATTAAAAGGGCGAAATTATCAAAAAACCATAAAAATCATGATTTTTGAGTTTATCTCAGCTAATATGCAAAATCCAAAAAAATATTTTCAATACAAGTTGTAGATCAAATAGAAATACACATTTTTGTTTTAAAATTTTTTTCTGCGAGTAATAGTTTTCTATAAAATCAGAGATGTATCGATTTGCATTTTTAAAAAACCTATGAACCACTGCTTTTCTGGAAAACTATCATTCCTATAAAAAACTGCTTGCAACAAAAAATTTATATTTTGATGAGATCTATAACTTTTATTTGCAACATTTTTCATGTATTTTGTTAAAATTAGTGTTTCTTTGGTAGAAATTTAACCTTCGTGGTAACAATATATCTTTCAAAAATTAATTCTTTGTTCGATTAAAAATTATTTTTTTTTAAATTTAAATTTAATTATCAATATAATTTAATTTAATTGTACAAAGTTGTCTGTTTTTCTCTATCTGTAGTGTGTAGTCTGTATAATTATTTTATGTACTAACTCTATGTACGGCTATTCATAGTACTCGGGAACTCGGACAATTTCTCCTTTTAAATTTTTTCGATAAAATATAAATTATGAGAGTTATGGTATTTTCAAAATCCAAAAAATAAACCAAAATGAACATTTTAAGCATGATATGAAAAAAGTCAAGGGAGGAGAAACGTTTATTGCCTTAAGCCCAGAAAAGATCTAAATTATTAATTAATTTCTGATAGGATGCATTGTTATTGTTTTTAGTCTTTAAAAACAACATCGACAATAAAAAATTAAAATTTTGGACAAACGGCACAAGCTATGAAGAAAATAAATAGACAAACTTTGCTCTTGCAAAAAATAGCGACAACTCATGCAAATTTGTCATGAATTAGTTTTGATAGGACACGCAGTTTTTGTGTTAATCATAAAAAATAACATTCAATATTTTTAAAATTAAATTTTTCGAAAAACGACTCAAGGTACGAACGAATTCAAAAGATAAAGGTTCTTTAACAAAAAAATATCTACAAGTTTGTCATAAACTACAATAACCTTTTATTTGCCCAAATTTTTCACCTAAATTACATCTGCATTATATATAAAGAAATTATATTTATGGCAAAACGACGCAAGTTGCAATTGAATGTTGTATAATAATTTTAATTTTAATAGAATGCCCACTTTTTATTGATAAAAATAATACAGTAAAAATACTTTTGTTTCAATAATGATGCGTATCAGGAATGGTAATAATATAAGTTTATTAAAATAATATGCATTTTTTAGGATGGCTAAGAATAAAATTCAATACAAATATAAAAACAAATATTAAATAAACCATTTTTATCTGAAGTTATAAATATTGAACATGAATGAACCAAAAAGATAAATTGTCAAACAAGGCGATTTATCTTCTACAATAAAATGATGAATATACAACAGAACGAGATAAAATTTAAACACAAATAATAAACCTGTAAATAGAATAGTTTAATTTTTAAGAAAATTAAATAAATTTTCAACAAAAAGAAGATGGGATATTCATCTAAAATAGTTAAGTACATTTGCAGTAAAAAATTAATTTTAAACAAAATAGCTTATTTCCCAACCAAAGCTATGAGGTGCAAATTAAAATTATGAATTATTGACCAACAAAATAGAATGTTTAACAAATAAGTTTTAACTTTCAAGCAATTAATTTAATTTTCATTCCAAACAAGGTAAATTATGAAGAAAGAAAAATTTGCAGTGAAGAGGGCCAGAAAAATATAATACTTAACTTTTCAGTTAAAAATGTAATTTCTAAACAAAGAAAATAAATTTACAATTAAATAAAAATAAAAATATAGTTGTTATGAAACAAATTTCTTGATATTTCCAAGCTTTTCATGTTTTCAGGTAGACATGTAGTGTAGTCGTGTTAGACACCCTGTAAGATTAGGTTTAATCCATAAAATATGATTTAAAAAATATTTGTTGGAAACAATAATTGCATAAATAAATTAAATTTCGTTAACAAAATTTAAAATAATTTTTTATATATTATTTCTGTACAGTATTTGGTCAGAAAAACCATTGCATGTGTTCTATTTTATGTTAATGAAAACAATTTCCGAACAAAACTGCCTAAAGGAATAAAAATCCTTTCAAGAAATAGAAATTTTTTGAAAATTGTAATACATGTATTAAAATTATGTAATTTTTTAGCTAAAAGTGGCATAGAATACAAACTCGTCCATGAAATGGGCAATATTTCTGAAAATATACAATATAAATTGTTTCAATTAAATAATCACATTTTTTTAAATTTTGTACTGCAAACAGTGACTATTACATTCCATGGAGAAAGATATATTGATTATTTATATAAATATATATTAATATTGAATATTTAATTGTAAATAATTGAAAATGGTCCCAACAATTTCAAATTCTACTTTGCGGTAAAATTGCCCAAGATACGAAAAGGAAAAATATTTTCACTAATTATATTTGATAGAACACACAGTCATTACCAGAATTCGGTGTTTTTTTTAAATTTAAATATTTTCCCAAAACCTGGATTCGTACTTGGAAACTCGCGAAGTGATATTTAGCGAACACAAGTTGTTAAAATCTGCAATTCAAGGGTGCTGTTACATGTATAAAAAATATAAATTGTGATAATTTTGCCCGTTTATATATGGATCATGTGTTTACCACTAACATCTTTAACCTAATTTTTGGGTTGCATAAAATGTGAACAGCTTTATCTTATCTGAATTTTCATTATTTGAAATTCAAGTGCACAAAATGAAAATGATAATTTTTATTGAGCTGAGTCATTTTCGGAAAAAGGCACACTTTTGTATGTAGCACAATATTTCCATTATTACTGCAAATATTAACCGATTTTAACTAATCTTTTTTATAATTTATTCAAATTAGGTCAATAAACTAATTCTGTTCATTACAATTAAATCTAATCATATTAAAATCATATTAAAATTAAATCATAAGTAGCTACGCTACTGGCGCGTACTTTATACCCGTCTCGTTTAATCTCCTGCTAATACACTGAATTTCTCTTTTTTATTATATCGCTTTAAGTATTGTATCTGTAGTTGATAGACGCCCACATCCCCCGTGTACTCTGCAAGTGCTTTTCCTAGTCAGTTTTGGAACTTTAGCGGTGCTTAAAACTGTATTATAGGTTTTCC
>JAAAKG020035249.1:0-16382 GCA_010014905.2 Druon quercuslanigerum
GCAGCTCGACGGTGTGAGGGGAAGCCGCGTAGTGGGGGACGGTACACAGGTAGCTGGGGCGGAATTGTCCATCGCCCGGATTACGAACCCACGCAGGCACTCAAGGACTTGAGGCTTGGGTTGAGTGTCACTCAACGCTTCAGGTGGTTGAGAGACCAATACCCCGAAATTGGGAAACGCTGGAGCTTAGCAGAGCATCCCAGAGCAGGCCATAAGGACTTTATGATTTCCGTTCGTAGGAAATTCGACACCAGTTAGGACCCGGGGAGTCCCTTTGAAAATATTTTAGGATAGATTTTCTTTTTCTTTAACAAGCTCGAATGCCTTCGTCACTTATATGTACTCTTTTCTGTAGCTTCAAATAGTTTGTGTAGTAAACTAGCCCAACTATATAGGAACAGAGCGAAGTAATTATAAAGTTATAGTCCAATGATTTTATTTGTCCAGGCAATTTTCTCGGTAAACCATAGACATCGACCGCAAATATAAATCATCAAATCATAAGAAATACGAGTAGATTTTAATCATTATTCTCCTAGAGAATCTAGATATTTGAGGCAACACAATTTATTTACGCACAGATAATATTATCAAGGAGAATTTGAAATGGCAAATAATATAAGAAATCTGATAAGATTCAAGTGCACTACAGCAAAGTTCTCAAGGAGACCCAAAATTCAATCTTTAAAAGATAATATTTTAGATAACACGGAGGTAATAAAATCCCACAAATGGATGACTCTGAGAATCTGAGAAAGATACAAAATCGCAAGCGAAAATTTTTCAAGTTGTTTTAGTCAAGCAGAAATCTTTTTATTTTAAATAAGCTGAGCGATAAATCTACTCAGTTAGATTTTCGAAAAATTCCTTTAAGATCGCTCTGAATAACTAGTTTCTGTGAAACTAGGTATTCGTCACAAGCTTTGACTTGGACGCCCTTGAATGGGAGAGTAAGAGGATAAATCCTCAGAACCTTCATCCAATTCTAATCATGCAACTCCAGCTTTTCAGCTGCGAAATCCTATCTCTCGATTTTTAGCTTTGCTGTCCTTTTTATACTCTTTCACTCCCACAAACTTCCAGACTTACGTAATATCGTACGAGTGGGAGTCGTCGGAGTCTGCGCGCTCAACTACCTCTTGTAAAAGGCATCTTTTCAGAGGACTTGCACAGGAGATAGAAATTTTTTCTAATTTTAGGCTCATCCCTGTAGTGCTTGCATCAAATTATATTTTATTTCAGTTTGTGATATTGCTTTTGTAGTTCTGCATATTTTAGGATGTTTTTTATAGCTTCCTTTCAAAAGGGGAAATTCAAATTCATTGTAATAATAAACCCAGCTTCTCAATATCCAAAATCGTTGTAAAAATTAAAGTAATTATGTTTGTCCAAATTGTTACATGTTCTACGGTGAATGTTTATGTTAATTTTCAACACTAAACTTCGTATGAAATCAAGAAAAATTGTTATACAAACATTTTGTTTTAACACTGCACCAAATATGAGACTGCCTCTGAAATTTTTCAAAATCTAATTTCACAGAGTTCCTCTCACACAGGCATCTGCAACCATGAAATTGTTACGTTTGTACTCTATGTAATTATTACATTACTGTTACTCTATTTCTAATACAGAAACGGTGCAATTAATAATAAAATGTACGTGCAAAGTTTCGAAGTGTTAAAACATACATACAAATATACGTGCTTTTTTCTGATAAGATAAACAATCAAACAAACAAATATATAATTGACTTTGCAACTATTTTTGCTCTCCAAAGCTTCACATTATCTTTAATTTATTATAATAATTACACTTCTGATAAATATAACTTTTGGCGAATTTAAAACTTTCTTTTTTTCCTTTCTATATTTACAGTCCACATAATGGGTTCCTTTTTATACTCGTTACACATAATAAACACATGCTTTTTCTATTTTGTTTCAATTCAAATACTTATTAATAAGAAACTTCGAGTTAATTCTGTGATAAGCACACTTCACGTTTGACTTAGTTTCAATTTGCCGCACGTCATTTTAAAAATGGATGGAGTTTTTTGTTGTTGAGGTGGTTATCAGATGTTCTCGTTGATCTGATTTTTTATTAGTGAGATCCACCTGACCATCTCGCAGCTAAACATCAATACCGTATCGCATGTTTTCACCCATAGCAGTAGCTCCAGGGGCGCCTCGATGATTATATACTTAGTACCTTCGAGCGTCAAGCCTGTAATCAGATTTGGGTGTTCCACGATCTTTTGAAAACACCATGCCAACGCATGATGCACATTCCACAGGTACTTGTGCCACAAATTGTGAACCTCGTTAGGACCTGCAGTTTTCCAATTACTTAAACTTTTCAAAACCGCTCAAAGATTTGAAGCTATAATGTTAGTCAGCTGCATTTCAAGGCCATTGCTTATTTCACTAGTTGCAACCACGCAGCGTTTAAATTGCTTCTATTCGTTTTTTGCCTAATACCTGAACAATAAACATGTTTTCCTACTGAGGGGCTTCGGTGAAAGGCTTGATTTTGTTGTCATGTTGCATTACTTTTCTTTTACCGACATAGTCCAGCAGAAAGAACATATAAAGTCGGGACAAAAAGTTCTGACACCTTTCTTTGAAGCATCTTTCCTGTGATAGAAAATGTTGTGAATAACCAGAAAAATTAACTTTAAGTTTCAATACCAATTATAACTACTACTACTACTTTCAAGTCCTACACACATTAAATAATTTTTACCAGAAATTAAAAAAATTCATGTTTTTTCTGTATCATACAAACCAAACTCTCGCTTTCAGTCACCCCATTTTCAAACTTCCTAGATCTGCTGGTGTCGCAGTTTCCCAGGGGAGCAGGGCGAGAGCGGTTGAGACAGTCACCTTGGAAGGGCTGCAAAGCGTGTTCTTAATCAAGCATATTGCACAATAGCATCCATTCAAATTAGAAACGTTTCAGGCGGCCCTGGCTGCTAACGTTTTGATCCACCCGAATTCAGTCCAAGGGCCCATTCACAAAATACATGATACATTTTTCAGGAAATTCTGACCCCCTCAAATTAGACTCAGTGAAGAAAAAACAAAGTTTAACACGATATTATAGAATCCAATTCTAATAGGTTGCACTGGCCTCGTTATATTATTACGAGAAAATCAAGAAAAGGTAGAAAAAAATCATTTAATGATTTTGCTTGTTTCATTTTTTATAATCAATCACATCAATTACAAAAAAAACAAAAGTCGAGCATTTACATTTTATTCAGGCTGAATCATTTGCATACATAGACGTTTAAACAATTTGAACTTCAAAGGCTGAATGACGCTTTGAAAATTCATAATGCCTCATGTGCAGTGAAGAGGAGATTTAGTCTATGCCAGTGGTCGGCACCCTCTTAAGCAGGGCAGATAACCCTGCCATGGCTTCCCTGTCAGTGATTTAAAAGTAATATATTTGGAATCTGCGTATTTTTTCAAATTCAAAGACAACTAATTTGACAATTAAGGTTGAAAATTTGAGATATACTTACTATTAAATTGAATATTAAGCTGAAGTTTCTTGACTTTAAACTCCTTCAAATTTTCAACTTTTCTAGACAAGTAATATATTGGAATCGGAAAAATTTCCTGACGCTGGTTATGCTATTTTCAAATCGCTAGTTGTAAAATTAAAAGTTTTTAAATTTCCTTACTTTGACATTCCTGTGAGCAATAGACCCGTGCTGGAGTAAGCTCATTCATGCTAAGGACCATGAACATATCAAAAATTAGTAGAAAGAATTGAGTCTGGACAGGATTGACTAGAACTGAAAAGTTAACAAAAAGTTTGCCGAGCACTGGCCTATGCCTATGACTTACAGGAGCTTGACCCGTTTTTTTAAATGGATCTCTTTCACGCCTGAATTGGACAATGCTCAGGAAGGTCGTTTTTTAATACGATTTTTCCAGTATTGAAACTCATTAGGATTGTAATTATTCCGACGCTTTTAGTTCAGACATTAATAATTTTTATTCATCGTTGAACTTTTAAGATGAAACCGCTGAATCGAAAAGCTTCTTTGAAGCTAAAGTTCAACTTTAAATCTTCACCCAGAGCCTAGATAACTATTTTTGCCACTGTCAGCTCTACTAATAAAAATATTCATTAAATTTGAGTAAAACAAATTCCCGTTTGTTAATTACATGTGATACTCATAAATTTCTTCAAATTTGTGGTATCAACTTCTAAACGTGTGGATGGTCTCAAAGTCGACGTAGTGAAAGTTGAATGTCATTTTTCCTGTCACAGGAAAGACAATTTTTTTCGACAAAAATCGAACTGACATCGTTTTACAAGTAAAATGTTGAAGAATGTTTCTGTCTTTGACTTAACATTCTGCGATTTTTTCTCGCCGAGTAATAAGGCTTGAAAGGCAGGTGTCAGGACATTTGGTCCCGACTTATTTCGTTGCCGTTATGAGTTTATAATCTTATCTAATATTGTTAGTTTCATTGTTTCGATATAGCGAGGGTGAATGATTTTAGTAACATGGTGTATCAGTTTTCTGGTTTTCAGGTTTCAAGTATTCTATTGGTGCACGCATATCCTTTGTGATGTTTTTCTTGGGCAGAGAATGCCTCTGAATTGCATAATGATTTGAAAAAAATCAATCCTTTCTTCGACCGACGATATCTATGAATGTTAAATCATAGATTTTTCCTTATGTCTTACGGTCCACATAAATTAAAATAAAATTGAGCCAAAAGCCATTTTTTCGGACTACAAAATTTATTTAATTAAGAAACTCCTTTCTCAATCCTTGACGTTTCGGTGTCAATGCGTACCTTTTATAAAAGGGTTTAACCTGAATAATAATATTTTTACAATTAGTAATTTTAAGAAGAACAATCATGATAAATAGTTTTGTAGATTAATGTAAATGTTTTACCTGAGTTTCAGCAGTTAATTTAACACATCAGATTAAATTCGCAGAGTAAAAAACAAAAGAATAACAATGTCATTTTGAAGATTTTCCAGTAAAAAGCTTTTTAAAAGCCAAATTAAAAAAAACGATTCAAATTATATTTTGTAGCTTAGGAAGGAGGAACAAAATATGGCAGATCAGAAATACATACAGGCAGTATAAGTAATGAATGTTGACAAAACAACGGACGAGTTTTCATTAAAACTATTGATGAGGAAGCGCGAAAATAAGTTTAAATTTAAAAATAAGAAATGTTGTAACTTAGCAGATAACATTATTTTCAAATGCTTTGATAAATTTTATTAATATTTAGAATTTCGGTGTGTAAATTACCTAAAATATTTCGAAATTTGTTTATAAAAATAGACTCAATAATAAGTCGTTGATACGTGTTTTTCCGTAGCTAATATTTTAATATTTTTGAAATCAAAATCAAAGTAATGTTTAAAATTTTAAGAATTTTGTGACAAACCTGTGTTAAACTTCGCGACTTCACAATCTCTTTTGTGTTCAGAAATTCTGGTTTTTAATGTCCGGCCAGTTTCACCTATATAAGCCTTATTGCAACATTTACAGTTAATTAGATAAATAATATCAGATAAATTTTCAATGGAATCTCTGGCTTTCTTCTTCAACAAATAATTTTCTAAAGTATTTGTGTTATTGAAATAAACGCTGATATAAAATTTTTTAAGTGAATTCCTTAACTGTTAAGATAGAATTATAGTTTAAGTATCTACTGGACCAAGAAGGTTTTTTGTACCAATTTGTTAATAAATCACCATTAACACCATCAACTCTATTAAATGTATTTAAGAAAACTTCAATCTTGTCAGTAGGAACAATAGCTAAAATGTCATAGACATACCGTTGGTACAAAATAGATGTGAAATCTCCTTATTGTAAAGCTCTTTTTTCCATATCTTGTAAGAACAAATCTGGAATAACTAGAGAAAATACATAGGGCAACCCGAAATTTGTTTATAAAATTTGCTGTTAAAAGAGAAAACAGTAACATTAAAAATCGTTCTCGTAGCTATAAGAAATTCATTTTTTGTTATTTTTGTTAAATTATGATTTAAATTAAGTTTTTCTTCAATGCAATCTAAAGCAAGATCTATTGGGATGCTATCAAATATGGAGACAACATCTATAGAAACTATTGAATGAGTGTTTGGTATATTAATATTTTTTAATAAATCTTTAAGTTCCCAACTATTTTTGACAAACCAACTAGTATTAATAGAAACTGGCTTTAGGATATTTGAAATATACTTTGATAAATTTTAAGTTGGAGAATCAACAGTAGAAACAATTAGTCTCTAACTTAAATTAGGCTTCTGAACTTTAGGGAGAGGATTGATCATTAATTAATCTTTTATTTTCCCAAAGAACAGCTATGTCATTACATTTATTTTCGATAGTTAGAATCACACGGGTTTTAATATTCTTGTATAAAATATAGTATCATTTTTTAAAATGTTTTCAATTGTGTTATTTTAATCATCTCTATTTGCTGCAACCGTTAAGTTGTTTTTATCAGCCTTCACAAAAATTAAATCTTTTTGATTTAAATAGAATGTTCAATATTTGCAATCAAACTATTGATAGGAATTTTATTGATATTTAAATGCACTCCAAATTTGCCTCTGAGTTGGTTCTGCATGTCTGCACTCTAGTAAAACATGAACAAAATCCTTTCAAAGTGTCGTAGCTTTTCTGGGATTTCACTGCTTATATCAAATGTATTAATGTCCCGATAAGGTTCTAGTGGTTAAAGTACTTGATGTACTTTTCCCCTAGCACATATGCCTTCAGCTACAATCAGGTCTTCGTTTTTTACATCTTTGAAACGGAGTTCATCAATAGGAAGTTGCTATTCCACTTCTATTTTGACGGCAGCTTTTTTAACAGCCAGAAGCAATCTGTTCACAGATATTGAGTATTTTGTCTACTAGATTCTGCTTATTTCTTTTTGCGACTAGCTCTTTGCACTTAAGTAAGAAGAATCGATGGCCGATGAGACCATTTTAATCGCCTTCTTGGTTGCTGAACGTCTGCTTCTGCCTCTCGTTGAATTAGGCCATCTGCCTCTGGAGGATGTGGTGGGAATAGATCATTATCAGGTTGAGCAAAAACATCAATTGTCGCTGCTTCATGATGTAATGCAGCTTCCCCTTTCATTCTTGTTTTGTCGCAGATGTTACTCCTAGCAGTGGCTCCAGGGGCACCCAACGATCCCCGGAAAGCGACAAGCATTTAAAACTATTTACAACACTCTCTTTAAAATGCAAACATAAAGTCGAACCTCGTCTCTGAGATATGTGTAGTACATACTTAGTTTTGTACGATACGCTTCTGTCCGATTCGCCGAATCCCAATCGGTGACAGTGTCCGAAGTTCGACTGTAGATGTCAAAGTCATGAGAGGAAAGCTTAATTCCTAATGTGACGTCAATGCAAGAACACCTTATTATTCGTGTTATTATTTTGTTAGCGGAAAGTTGTTCTTCTGTCATAAAAGGTCCAATCTCTAACAGTAATACTAATCATAGTGGTAAGTAACAGTCAAGACCGTAGTCAGAGGAACATGGCGCTGATTCGATCTCCCGCCCCCGAAATTCTGGAAACATATACATAATATAAATATACGTCACATGTCTTGTCACGTCACGTGTCTAGTAACGTCACATGTCTATTTAATGCAATGTTTTTGTAACTACAATTTTATTCATGCAATAATTTTTAAAAACTTCAAAAATATTTTTATTATTATATTAGCTGATTATAATTTGTGGCCATCCATATACCACGTGGACACTTTTTCACCACTTTTAGATCCCCCTTCTCTTCTCGTGGACAGCTGTATAGAAACTCGAGGTACCTCGAGTATACCTTGTCTCATTTCTTGGAAACAAGCAGTGTTAAGTAATTATAGGGGGTCTTTCACAAAATACGTGATACGTTTAAAAGGGGGCGGGGTCTGCCGAAGCATCATTCTATACATGTTAAAATCTGTGGAAAAAGTATCACATAGGGGAAGGGGGAGTCAGAAGTTCTTGAAAAATGTATCACGTATTTTGTGAATGTCTCCAAGCACTGATATACAGGCGCGAATCCAAATTGGTCCCCCATATAGGATTCGTACGTACTTTTGAGACTTTACAGAACCGGACGTGTTGCTCAGTAGTTTTCAGTAGCGGATGCAGCTGCGCAGCAATTATATTTCTGTAAGCTCCCATAGGTTTCTGGTTAGGTATTCCATGTAAGTTTTATGTAGGAATATGTATATAGGTTCTTATATAGGTTCTAACGTAGGAAGTGGGTACCTATACCGTTATAAGAATACGTACTGTTTCCTGTGTAGAATCGTAGGTATTTGTAGTAGAGGTTTTCTAGAGGTTTTTTGGAGTGTGCATAAATCTGGGCTCAAACGTTTTCCATAACGTGAAGTTTTTGAGAAAATGGGGCTTGAAACCTGCAAAAAAGGCATTTTTGCATCTTTTGGATAACCGTGGATACCAAATTCGAACTCATAGACCTTTCAAAAATATTCGAAATTGAATCTTGTCAATTCTCCTTTCATCCCCAATAAACCACAATTCTATCGCATCTAACCTAATCAATTTTTGTCGCAAAATACATTTTAAATTAGTATAGGAATCTTAAAAAAAATATTTTATTGTCATAAAATTCAGGGATTGTTCTCTAATAAATAAGAAATACCATATAAAGGTATAAGAATTTGTCAGCCTTTAATGTGTTTTAAATCGTAAAATAAGAAAAATTCATTTTAACTAAAACAGCCTGGCGAAACCTCAAAAAAATGTAATAAAAATGAAATTGATGGTTGTATTTTTCCAACAAAAGGAATAATGTATAATGTTTTCGTATCTGGAGTTAGATGGTGCATTAAAGTTGAGCATTTAAAGGCAAAACTTAGCCGCATCCCTCGACTTCTTTGAAATATTGACAACGATTTTCATCCCACTTAAAAACTAGTCACGAAAATTCAGAATGGGGTATAAGTGTGCTCTTTTGTAGCATCTCAAGTTGAAGAGAGAACCATTAAGAAATAAGCTAAAGGATCTATCGGCCAAATTAGAATTGAATTGTCTCCCAAAGGGAGGTTCATGAGACAAGTTTCACTAACACAAATCATTTCATCTGCTGAGTTGAGGCTGTAGATATCTTCTAGACTTCTAAATCTCGCGACATTCCAAAATACGATTTAGGGGTATATCCGCGTCTCTGATCCTTGTATTTTCTTGAGTTTAAGGACGTATTTTCTTCTTCTTTGTCCTTTTTTAAAAAACAAAGATGACTTTTTAACCAAGGAGGAAAAATACGAATTTCCTACAAAATAGTTAAATTATTAACCAAAAAAATATGAATAGTAAATAAATCTTTGATTTTAAACAATATAATTGGATGTTTAGAAAAAAATATAAGTTTTCAGCCAAGAAGATTAAATTTCTACCAAAAAAGATAAAAATTTCAACAACAAAAATATGGCCTTTGAACGTGGCGGTGTCAATAAAGTTGCACACACACTAAGTGTCAGTATATTGTACAATGTTAAAATTGCACCCTTTATAAACAACTCCTTATGTCGATTACTCTACTCTTATTATACCACCAAACAGCCCCCGAATATATATGTGTACACTTGGGTGGTCCAAAAAAAGCTTTTCGAGCTACAGGGCGAATCCCCCCCCCCCAAAGTTTCCATTTCTAGAGGAAATTAATCAGTAATTTTTTATTTTTCAAAATTAAAATATTAACACGTGCCACCGGACAATTTCAAATCCCATTGGATAACCAAACTTTTTAGGGATTGAATAAGAGAGTCTACGAAATAAAACCATACTAACAACATTTATTTTTAACCCGCCTTTACCCGGCTGCTATTTCGGCCGTCTTTTTCATACAAGTATATAATAAGAGGCAATATGAATATGGTCAATGACTTCTTTATTTATAATGTGTCCCTAAGGGTTTACATGACTTCCATTCCTGACAATATTTCCGTTCAAATATTGAACAAAGAAAAAAAATCTCAACCTTAATATTTACAAGTATTTCCAACTCTGTACATAAAGTCTTATATCTAGTTCCTTATCTCTATTTCATATGATAGCGCAATTTAGGACTTTTTAGCATACGATTGAGCGAGCGAGCGTGCGAAAGCGAGAGTGCAAGTGCAAGGAGAGAGAGAGAATGAAAACGAAAACGCATCTTAGTCTACTTATGCTATTACATATCCATTACTTACAATCTTTACGCTTCTAATCTAGGCGACTTTTGTTTCCTTCTTTTTACACTTTTTTGTCCTCCAATTTGCCATTTTTCACATGCATTCTTTCATTGACTCTCATTTGCTCCCCTAGCACCCTCCAACTCCTTCATCCATTCATCTCCTAATCCATCCTACCCTAGAGTCTTAACCAAATTCACTTGCCAGATTCCTTTATCTTCCATTCCTCTCCTACATCCTTCCCATACGTGCTCCCATGTTTCCTCCTCCCATTCACATATTCTACACTTCCTGCTCTCTTCCCTTTCCCAGTACATCCCCTTTCTTACCTCGGTTTCCAATCTTAATCTTGCTATTCTGGTCCACCTTCTCTCTCCCCATCCCTTTTCTAAATACTTTGGCAAACCTTCTTATATCTTATACCATTTACTGTTTTTTGATTCCTCAATCATCTCCCATCTTTCTATTAATTGTCTTTCCCTGTCCTTTTTTCCAATTCTTCATAGCTTACTCCAGTCCCGTCTTCTATGTCTCTAGCAATCAAGAGCTCCCTCCTTTCTTCTTCCCGTCTCGGTAATTGTAGCGACTTCCCTCTCCTCTGTTCTACCTCTATCAAACACTTTCTCGCCAACTCCCCTCCCTTTCCCTCCCTCAGCTTCGTCTTAAATTTCCATGCCCTCTTTCCCAATCTAATACTTAATTTATCCCTTTGCGCTTCTTCTCTCATGATATAATATATCCTGGCGTCCTCCAATCTACCCCTAATGGCAACCTTATATATCTTTCTTGTAAACTCTCAATCTCTTTCCTTTCTTTCTATTCCCATATCTCTGCCCCATAACTTAATACCGACCATACCAGCGTATCAAATAACTACATTCTCCTTCTCCAATGTTTTAAAACCTTTTTCCGATTCCACATACCTGTTTCATTACTTCTGCTGCTTTTTTCCCTTTTCTTTTATATGAGCTCTATCATCTCCATTCTTTTGTGAAATATATGCCAAATATTTAAACTCCTCCACTTCTTCTATATTTATTCCCTTCCATCTCCCCGTCCATTCTTTCTGTCTTCCCCCGCCTTTTCTAAACCTCACTATCTTTGTCTTTTCTACATTTATATTCAGTTTTTCCCCATCTAAGTATTTCTCTAATCCTGTAATTAAGTCCGTCATACCTTTTTCATCCTCTACCATCAGCACTATGTCGTCTGCGTATGCCTGTTTATTTATCTTTTCCTTCTCTACCCTAACTCCTCCCCAACTTTTCTCCTCATTTCTTCTTCCAAGTCTGATATTAATATATTAAATAAAAGTAGGCTCAGAGGAAATCCTTGCCTCACTCTTCTCACTAACCAGAAACTATGTCCTATACGATCTCCTACCTTTACCCTGCTTTTTGTCCTTCTAAAAATTTCCGATACTCTCTTTATTAATCCCTCTCTTATTCACTTTTTCAACATAACTTTTTCCTTTTCACCTCAGTCTAATGAGTCAAACACTGCCTTTAAGTACACGAACATTGCTATCATTGCCCCTTTTTCATTTTAATCCTCTTATTTACTAGATAGTTCAGAACATATATGTTGACCATCACCCCCATTCCTTTTCTAAATCCTGTCTGATTTGGTGGTTCCATCTTTTTTTTCTCAACTTCATTCTTCAATCTCTCCGACAAAACAGTCACTACACATTCTTTCCATAACTCTGGCCACCCCTCTCCTCTCCATACAAGATTACACATTATGCATGCCCATTCCTCTAGTTCTTTCCATATCCTTTTTATTCTTCTTCTATTCCTTCCTGCCTCTCCTTCCCCTCTAATCTTATACCCTTTATCACTATGTTTCTTTTTCTTCCTTCCGTCTCTTTCTTTTCTATTCTTTGTTCTATTTTTCTGTCTTTCCTTCTCCGTATTCGCACTCTCGCCCCCACCAAGATCCCGGTCCGAGCTTTCTATCTTCCTTATCCTGCCTAACATCGCCTCTACCTTTTTACTGCATGCTCTTTTCTAACTGTTTCCTAACTTTTTGCCAATTTTATTTTTTTTCCTAAATTCAGCCATTTCCCGCCTCATTTCTTTCTTTAATTTCTCTCCCCTTTTTTCCTGCTTTTCTTTATAAATGCCTATTACTTCTATCATGACTTCCCAATTTTTTTTTCTTTTCTCTTTCCTCTGATCTTCAGTATCATCTCCGTTTCCTTCAGCCCCCTTACTTTTGCCCCCCTTCTCTACCGAACTCTGATTTTCCGGCGGCGATCTAAATACTTTTGGATATTTTAAGTTAGGACCTAAATTGTCCTTCTCTTCACTGCTTCCCCTCTGCCCTCTCTTCCTTTTGAGACAAGCCTTGATCGATCCTACGCCTTTTTCTTTTAATCTCTCCTTTTCTATTGTTTTCTTGTACTTCCCTTCTTGTACTTGCTTTCCTTCCTTTGATCTCATCTTTCTGTGTACTAAATACTTCCTGCTCTAATTCCGATTTTTCCTCGACGTTACTCTCTTCGCTATCCATGAATCCAATTTCAAACGTTTCCTGCCTTCTATTCTTCCCTGCCTGTATCTATTGTCGCGTTTTGGTACCTGTCTTGTCTTTCTCCGCCTCTACCCAAACCCTGCTACTGTTAACGCGATCAACCCAGTCCTCCCACCCTATCACATATCTCAAACCAACCTAACCTCAACTTTCACACAAATCTGTCTCAATCCTCAAAAATATCATCATCCTCTTTACAACTTCACAATTCTCTAAACAATCTCTTACATCCAAACCCTTCAATACACTTCCACGATTCACTTACCTCAAATTTGACAATTTAAAGAACTACTTATTCCCAAAACTTGAGTCGCAAATGTTCTTTTTTTCTCAAATTGGTATCCTATGCTACCTTTTGTTGAATAATTACAAAATTATGATAAACTTCTTCTAATTTTTTGCAAATATCTATTTGTTTAACCAATTTTTATTTGCTTAAGCAGTTTTTTCGGTAACTTAAAAAAATGAAATAAAACAGAATACATACAATTATTTTTCTAATTGTACAGTGCATAAAATAATATATATTGACCACTATTAATTGTTTAAACAAATATGATATGTTTAAAGAATTATTTTTCCAAGAATATTTTAAAAATTGTGTTTTCTAAATAAAACCGAATAGTGAATGAGTTTGAGTCATAATAAAAATAAAATTGTAAACGTGTGTTATTGCATTCTTTATATTTTTACAATCTTTTCCTTGGTTACTTTATAAAAAAATTTTACTAATGTAAATTAAGATTCAAGTTTTAACATTTTTTCTTAACAAAATTTAAGAGGATGAAGTAGTATATTTTAGGTAATAAAAAGAGCATAACATAAATTGATTTTTAAATAGTAGTAGCAAATAACACTACTGAAAGTGGTGTTAAATTGTTATCGGGCTTTAGGGGCTATCGATTAATTACATGACACCTTTTAGGGGGGAGGGGCGAGAAAATGTTGCGATCTGTTACATGGGGGGACGGGGGTGAATCGACACTGTTACGTAATATTTTTAACAAATGATCATTGTATTTATCATACTTTTCTAAATTTCAAATTATAGTGTTCGATTTGGATGTTGATGCGTAGAAGTACTGCCGGAATAAAATTATATTTTTCGTTGTATAGTATTGCAGCCTTGGAGATCCCAATGACAGCATCAATTATAATAATTTATACAAACATCCCCAAAGCTCAGATAGAGAATTTCTGAAATTTTCAATAGATTTACCTTCCTAATAACTTCAAATCTCACTAACTAGGTATCACATGAAATTACGCAGTTTTTAAAGAGTTTGGGTTTAAATTCTCTAAGTATGAAAAGTTGAATTTGTTCAATTTGTAATTCAAAACCCCTTAATATAGTTAAACGGATGTTTAAACAGATAATTTCACATTTATAGATTCATAGTTAGAAAATAGTAAAAAATTAAACACTTCAAATTGTGGTATAAAACATCGGGTATAATTCGGCACTCAGTGGCTACTATTATAAATGTAGTAATTTAACATAAGTTGATTCCGCCCCTTATTTTTGTTGTATATATTTATAAATATCGTAAGGACTTTGTGGTCTCGAGGGAGAGGGTTCAACAATCTCTCCATCCTGAGGCGTCATCGACGAGGATTCGCCATGACTTTTTTTGCGAGGCTTCTGCTATCCAGAGACCTTCACAGTACTTCCTTCAGGCTGATCCTGGTTCCCGTATCGCTATGTTCAGCTCCAAGGACATCTACATACCCAAGGCACGTTCCTGGCGAGGGTGGGCCATGGGCGAATTACCCGAAATTCTCACTAAAGGTAATTACGTCCAATTGGAATTTGAATTTAAGGGCGAATTGACCATAAAATCTTTAATTAGATAGGCAATTCAGCCACCCTAATCGCATCTCTCTTTATCTAATTATCGTTTGTCTCTATCGGTAAGGGTTATTTATAAATTATACCTAGGCATAACCCCGGGCGAAATGGCCACAAAGTCCGGAAGTGGACAGGCATTTTCGCCAAAATTATCTTTGCGTGAAATTGCAGGCATTAACGTCTGTATATTTCTCGTTTTCGTTCGAGGGTTGGTGGAGGCCCCCTTCCCCTGCAGCCGCAGTACGGTCCCATCCGCCAATCATCAGCCAGGAGTCCGCCACCCCTATCAGCCTCTACTTCAGTGGTTCGGATTCTATGCACGAAAGAATTCGCGCCTGAGGAAAATGGTGTACCGGCGGGAAAGAAGGAAGGAAGTGAGGAGAAGCGAGAACAGCGAGGCAGACCAGCGGCATGAGGCATCTTCCATCACTCTCTTGACTTGTAGGCAAATAGCCGCGTGACAAATTGAAAACGATACTAAAAAAAACGTAAGCTTCAGGACGCCAGCTTTCCTAAAAGCAATCCTAACCCCAATTTACAGGGGACGATACTCAAATCACGATGAAGATAATAAAAAGTACGATAATATATTAAACTGAACACAAAAGCCCCAAACTTTCCCAGAACACTAGCTCAGCCCTTGAGTAGAGAGAGTGGGTACTCAAATAAAATTTAGCAAGACTTTTTTATTATCAAGAAAAACATGTATATTATAATCAAAAAAGAGGTAAAATACTCCGGAAGTATAATATTTTTAAGAAAATAACAAAGAAAGAAAAGCGAAAAAGAAGTTGACGAATGGTCTGACAAGGTCTCAGGGGACCTGTCACAATTCCCAGAAAAGAACCATAATAAAATAACAGTACATAATAACGAAAATGCGAGATAGGAAGAAGAAAAGGACCGGGGGGGGGGTGTCAGAAAGATGGGGTGGCGACATAATTAGGTTTCTTCCTTATATTCCATATGAGGAAGAAAGAGACCGGGAGGGTCAGGAAGATAAGGGGGGGGGGGTTGAAGGATCGGAAGGTTGGGTGTGAGTCACAAGGTATGTCGAAAAAAAATGTAGACGATAGGAAGTCGAGAACAAGACCATGTTGGGGTGCTTGCAATTCCATAATACAAAACAAAACTTATGTGGCACTATAATCCGAAACCCATGTTATTGAGGACCACTCCATTCAACACTTAAAACGAGGTCACTGGCCAAAAGAACGTCAAAAAAAAAAAATTAACACGCGCTGGCGACAAAGACATCCTTAGTCGGCACTCCATATTTCTTTAAATCTATTTATCAGTCATATTGATCCAGCCAAGGGATCCTGTAATTATGCGGGAAGATCGAAAAAATATCAACGCGAACACTTGGCTGAATCACAACAAAAAATAAACTAAGAGGATTTAGGTCCTACCTTGCTACAAATCAAAATGAATAGGTGAACTAGGGAAGAAACGGCACGGGCGGTGACCGACACTTCGGGCTTACAAAGCGGCACTGAATAGAAGCGTGCCCGGCGTGTCAATCATCGCGAGAGGGACCTATGAAAAACGAGGGAGAGAAAGAGGGACTAATGCATGAGAACTAATGCATGGGAACCTTAGGCGCGAATTCTTTCGTGCATAGAATCCGAACCACTGGACTGGAGGCTGATAGGGGTGGCGGACTCCTGGATGATGATTAGCGGATGGGACCGTACTGCGGCTGCATGGGGGGGGGGGGGGGGTGCCCCACCAACCCCCGAACCAAAACCAGAAAAATAACAACGGTAAAGGCCTGAA
>JAAAKG020035260.1:0-19340 GCA_010014905.2 Druon quercuslanigerum
CCAAATCTTTCCTTCTGTTATTTTCATTACCCTACGAATAAGTATCTTTGAGTATATTTTACTTACGGTACTTAATAGGCTGATCGCTCTGTAATTATCGCAGGCGCTTTTATCTCCCTTTCTTTTGTATATTGGCACGATAATCGCTTTTTTCCAATCACCTGGAACTTCTCCTACTTCAATGCATAGATTTATTAGTTCGCACAGTCTATGTGGTATGTACTCGCCACCGTAACTTCCTTAATTAAAAAAAGTAATAATATTGTAGGTCAATTGATTCAACTCGAGCCAAGTAATCCTTTATTTTACATTTACTTTAAATTATGTTAATGAGAAGAGTTTTACTTTAAAAATCCACTTTTAAAACAATAAAAAGTGTTTACAAGAAATTTACAACAAAATTTTTCAGAAATTCACCTAAGAAAATCGGATACAAAACAGGCTTGTTTCAGAAAGTGATTATATCTACCAAAAATTAGAATAAAAAGATTTTATTGATCCCTACGCTGACTAATTTATATTGATCGGGTTCGAAATATAATGTACGAAATACTGACCTAATTTCCGTTTTTGACCAATTTTCTATATTTCAAATTCCACTTCCTGCAGACTTTCAAAAAGTGAATAGAAAAATTGAAACTTCGATAAATCAAAGTCTAACATCTTCTTGTTGAAATAAGGCTAAAAGCATAATAAAATATTAATTGGTTCACGAATTATCATAAAAAATGTTGAAGGATGCACAAGACAAAATTTGGTGGGTCATGCGAGAGTCGAGCCTGGGAAAAGACTGCTTGACTGCCGCTCGACCGACCGATTCTCGCCTTGTGCATGCTTCCACATTTGTTATGATAATTCCAGAACCATAAAAAATTTTATTAAGTTCTTGATCTCATTTTAGAAAAGAACTTTTCAGATTCTTTTCTGTTATTGGCCAATTTTCTATTCTCATATTCAGCTCTGAAGGTTTTAGGGATGTGAATGGAAAAAATGAACACTTTTCTCAATTGAAGTCTAAAATCTCCTTTTAGCAAGAAAGCCAATATCATAATAGAATATTTACTGGTTTTTGAATTATTATGAAAAATGTGGAAGCGTTTACATGACGAAAATTGTTGCGGCAGTCGAGCTTATGGGAAAAGACTGCTCGACTATCGCTCGACCGACTGATTTCTATCTTGGGCACGCTTCCATATTTTTATGATAATTCAAAAAACTAGAAAATATTTTATTATATTCTTTGTCCTACTTTAAAAGGGACATTTCAATCTTTTCTGTTATTGGCCTATTTTCTATTCTCAAATTCAACTCTATGCAGGCTTCAGGACAAAAATGAACACTTCGCTAAATTAAAGTCTAAAATCTTCTTTTTGAAATGAGACTAAAAGCATAATAAAATATTTACTGTTTTACGAATTTCCAGAACCATAACCATTTTTATTAAGTTCTTGATCTCATTTTAGAAAAGAACTTTTCAGATTTTTTGCACACTTTGCTAAATGAAAGTCTAAAATCTCCTCTTAGAGAGAAAGCAAATATCATAATAGAATATTAACTGGTTTTCGAATCATTATAAAAAATGTAAAAGAGTTCACAAAACGAAAATCGTTGGGTCAAACGGCAGTCGAGCATGGAAAAAGACTGCTCGACTGCCGCTCGACAGAAGAATAAAATTTATAATTAAAAAGATAATCTTCAGGAGAAAGTTTTTGCGAATTTTCAAAAATTACATACATGAATAAAGGACCCCCTCTCGTAACAAAACGCAACAAAATGTCTCACCCCCCCCCTGATATTTTACGTAACTTAGGTCCCTAAATAGTCTATGATAGTTATAGATTCGAATTTAATACTAGAAATTTACTAGGAATTTTTAAAAAAGACTCATAGTTTCGAAAAATATTAAAAACGGAGATAATTCTCGAAAAAGTCTATTTACAAAATCCAGTTTGAGATCCTAAACTAGAAAAAGGGACTCCAGGTGACAGCGCTCGGTCGATTCTTGTTCGCATTTTTGTCGGTGTAGAAAACGAGATTCTTGAATGTTCTGACACTGGTAGTGCTTAGTCGAGCGATGCACCTTTGGTGGATTTTAATACCTTTAATGCGCGCGATTCCTATGCCAGGAATTGCTCTCGTGATGAGAGTATTTAAGCTCAAGCGGTGAAGCCAAAGGAGCAAACGTTCAGGGGCGTTTCTTTCAGGTTGATTCACCTTCTCTAATTCACTTTTGAAAAAATAAATTTTTTCTTATAGGCTCCTTATTTCAATATATAAAATACAATCATCTAAAGAAACGTTTATGCAAATGT
The DNA here is from genome assembly GCA_010014905.2 of Druon quercuslanigerum. Lineage (NCBI taxonomy): Eukaryota > Metazoa > Arthropoda > Insecta > Hymenoptera > Cynipidae > Druon > Druon quercuslanigerum. The sequence goes on from JAAAKG020035260.1 coordinate 2,313, forward strand.
CTACCCTGAAATATTTAAAATACTCTCCCGCCTTTAATATCTTGAAGTTCATTCATATTTTTTAGCACTCTTGCAAAGCCGACAATGTTTAATAACACAGTATCATAAAAAAAGATTTCTCTAAACTGAGATAAACCACCATATCTATACGTTCTTGAGGTCGCTGAATCCGAATCCGGGGTTAGTTTGACCCCATCAGGTCATAATCAAGGTCAAGTGAATGTCAATATAAGAAAACACCATTAAATTAGCGTGAACCACTATCTAAGATGTTTTTCGGGTCGCTAAATCGAATCTGGGGTCACTTTTACCCCATCAAGTCGGGATGAAGGTCATCCTAAGGGGAAAATTAAAAAAAAAACATGGAATTGGTGAAACCCTCTACTCTTAGACATTTTTGAGGTCCCTGAATTCGAATCCAGGGTAAGTTTAACCCCATCAGGTCATAGTCAAGGTCAAGTGAGTGTCAACATGAGAAAACACCATTGAATCGACGTGAACCAATACCTAAGACGATTTCCGGGTCGCTAAATCCTATTCCTGCGTCACTTATACCCTCTCAAGTTGGGACGAAGGTCATCCTAAGGTGAAAATTAAGAAAAACATGGAATTGGTGAAAACCTCTACTCTAACACATTTTTGGGGTCGCTGAAACCGAATCCGAAGTTAGTTCGAGTCCATAAGTTAAAATCCATGATTTTATTAGTTTTTACCTTGGCATGACCTTCCTCCTGACCTGATGGGGTAAAAAGGACCCCGGATTCGGATTCAGCGACCCCAAAAACATCTAAGGGTAGAAGTTTCCTCAGATCTAATGGTTTTCTTCTATCCCATGGTTTTATTCATTTTGACCTTTAATTGACCTTGATTTGGATTTGATAGGGTCAAACTGACCTCGGATTCGAGTTCTACAATTTCAAAAACTTAAAGGTATGACGGTTGAGCTTGAGTTGCAGAAAACATTTTTTGTGCGGGGCTGTGTGATAAAAAGAAATATATTTAATAATTTTTTAATCGTTTTCGAATTTTAGCATGCACAAATCAATTAAATATATTTCGGAATCCAAGAAGATCTGTTATAGGCTGATTTGAGAAAAAAATGTTTATCAATTTGTTATTTAGGCTTAAAAATGACAAAAAACAATTTTTTTTTATGTTTGTGCAAAGTTGGTAAACTTTACTTCATAAAAAAATGTTGGTTATAGATTAAATTAGATAATTTCTTTAAATGTTATAAACAAACTAATAGATAAAACGATCTTTACTACATTTTCAGGAATTAAATGTATAATTTAATCTGATTTTAAAATTAAATGACATAAAACTAAAAATTAATTATGGTCCAGATCTGTTCCATCACAATCGTCATTTTTATAAAAAACCGTTATAAACAAATTCACTTATATCGCATTTCTGAACATAGAAACTTTTTATTTTCTACGGAATTATTTACTTTTATTTCAAGAGTAATTGCTTGGAGCAAGAGTTTATAATTAAATAACAATTTGTATTTTTATAATTTTTGTTGAATTTTCAACTAAAAATATCAAAAAAATTCAAAAATATAACTCAACTCTCAATTAAGTGGTGAAATTTTAAACCCAAAATGGAGTAGGTAAATTTTCAGTTACGAATATTAATTTAAAAAAAATTACTTTTACAACTAAAAAAGATTAATTTTAAATAAAAAATTGCAATGTCCAATTTTCGCTTGAATAAATTAATTGCCAACCAACTAAACAAAGAAATATTACAACTTTCTTCCAAATGGCTGAATTTCTAACCAAAAGAGATGAATTTAAAAAAAAAAATTAATAAATTGTTAACAAATAAGTTTAACTTTCAAACAAGCAATTTGATTTACAACCAAAAAGATAAATTTTCAACAAGGAAGATTAATTTTCTACAAAAAAAAACAATTTTTCAACAAAACAGTTCAATTTTCAAACAAGGAGTTGCATTTTCAACTAAGTTATTTTACCAGAAAAGACTTTAAACAGTTAAAAAACATTCTTTTTTAACACTTAAAAAAAATTAATTTTACTCCAAAAAGAATAATTTTCTACCAAAAAACGAAATTTCCTTTAAGGTGTATTTTGCAACAAAATAGACCAATTTTCAACAAATAAATGATATTTCAACTACATATTTTAATTTTCAACTAAAAAAATCAGGTTTTAGGCGAAAATGGAAATGCTTAACCTTTCCAAATATATAATTTCTCTAAGAAAAATGTATTAAATAATATTTCAACTAAAAAACAAAGATTTTAATTTTGAATAAAAAATAGTTAAATTCAAACCAAAAGTTAAATAATTTCAACTACTTAGTTGAAAGTGGCACTGCTTTGTTAGAAAATAATTTTTGGTAATTAATTCATCGCTTTAATTCAAAAACCCTTTTTTTCATTGAAAATTTACCTATTTTATTAGTTTTTGATTGGTTCAAAATTAATTTTATAACTAAAAATTCAACGATTTCATTTTGGTTGACAATTTACTTGCATTGTTGAAAGTTTTTTATTTATCTTTGATTTTAAAAAAATGTATTTATTTGGTGGAAAATCAAACTATATGGTTAAATGTTAAACTCGTTTGTTAAAAATTAATATTTCAAATTCAACTTTATAATAAAAAATTGGACCTTGATCTCGAAATTATAATTCTTTGAAAATTTTTTTTTAAGTAATTTTTGAAACATAATATTTAACTATTCTGTTTTTATTTAAAATTTTATCTTTTTAGGTGAAAAGGCATTTTAAAAATGCATATTTTTGGTTAAATTATAATATTTTTGTTGAAAATTTCGACAATTTGGTTAAAAATGCATCTTTTTTTATGCCCAAAATTGAGCTGCTTGGTTAAAATTTCAACTGTTTTATTAAAATGTTATATATCTTGCCGCAAATTTAAATATTTTCTTACAGTAATATTCTTCGGTCGAAAATAGAGCTGCTTTGCTAAAAATGCTTCTATTTTGTTGAAAAAGTCGTATTTTTTGGTAGAAAAAGTTGTTGAATTGACATTACAAAATGTATAATTCCTTCCAAGAAGATTTTTTTTTTTTAAAAAGATTAGTTGTCCACAAAATAACTGAATTTACAGCTTCTTAGTTGAATTCGCAAAAAAAAAATATTATTTTTGAACTTAAAAATGAGTAGATAAAACTTTTTATTTACAAACTTAATAAAAAAAAAATTAATCAAAGAGATGAATTTTAAACTAAAATGATGAATATTTAACAAAACAAAAAATTATTTCTAAAGAAGTAATTCCACTTTTAATAAATTAGTTTAATTTGTAACAAAGAAATATGAATTATTAATGGAAAATATAATAGGTGATTTTTAAAAACAAAAACGCTGTTAATTTTAAATAAAAAACAGTCGAATTTAACCAAACAAATAAATTTTTGATTAAATAAGTAATTTTGTATTACGTAATCAGTAACTTCCACTGATTAAATCCATCGTAACTTTCAATGCGTGTTAATCAGTCATTTATGTTTATTATCAATCACTCATAAAAATGTAGAAATTAAATGAAGCATTTTTATTTATAAATAATTGTACTACTTTATTATAGCAGAGAAATCAGTCACTTTTTTTTTACAGAAAATCAATAATTTCGAGTGACTATTTGAATCAGAAATATTGACTAATCTGTTAAAACGAACGCTTTGTCAGTGAAAATGACTGATTTTTGGTGCAAGCATGCTTTATTAATTTAATCAGTCAAATGTTGACTGTTTTAAATTAAGAGTGAAACATTTCGTAATCCAGGGACCTCAAAATTGCTACTTTTTAAAGACAAAGTTTACTCACAATATAGCTTATTCTATATGCAATATAATATAATAATATATAGTACAGTAATAGCTTTCAGTCTGCGATAAAAACCGATAATCCCAATACCATCGCGACTAATGGCTCAAACCTCTTACCCCAGAAAATTTACTCACACATAATACCGCCGCGCCAGGAATCGTCGCGTCAATAATTTTTTTTTTAAATACACTAGATGTGATAACATTACATTAAACTTGAAATCATACTGCATGCATCAGTGATAAAATGTGATAATGTATATAATGTCCAGTATCTACAAGTGTCCTGAGATTTCAAATTAGTGTTTCAGATTTTTAAATGAATCTAAACATTCCGTGTTCCTTAATTTAATAATACTTCTGTTTTGAAGCATTTCACCGACCCAAGCTGTTTAATCTCTTTAGCAATCACCCCAGGCGAAGAGCTTCACAAAGTCTCCAAGTAAAGCTTTCAACGTGGGCTCATTAGTATCCAAGGTAATTTAGTTCGGGCGTTATTCAATCAACTGACACTCTTCATGATGCATTTCTTATAAACTATTTGTCGCCACACTTTCCTGACCCTTTCCTTCAAAGATCATAATTATTGTTTTATTTACGTAAAGTTTAATCCAGAACATTTTAAGCTAGTATTCAGTCTGTCCAACATTCTCTGTAAACCTTCAGTGGACTCTGCAATAACAACCGTATAATCTGTAATCGCTACCCCACGTACCTTTACTGTCCCGAGATCCACAACTTCTTCGTCGAAGAGGGACATTCTTAGATGTTTGTCGATTAATGTAATACAAATTAGAGACACCGATTTTTGTCTTAAAATATTTAGAAAGATGTCCTTTTAAAACCCTGAAAAGTTTGAAGCTGATTTTTCGATCGATTGTTTATTATTAACGAAAAACATAAAATCGTAAAATTTCTTGACACGTTTGCTGTTTCTATTTCGATTGTTACTTTCTTTTAAGGTATAGGTAAAAAGTGTATAAAGATTGTTTTTTAAAGTATAAAATGTGCTTTAAAATGAACTCTTAGTGAACATCCTACTATAAATAGTTTACGAGATATAAATTTTTTAATTAACATTGTGTGTTTTACAGTGAAGACAAAGATATTGGATTTTTCAATAAGATAGTTCTAAGTACTAAAAAAAATTTTTTTTATTTCAGAAGCCAAAAATGACAGAAAAGTTTGGGACCAATTTATTTTTTTTTTAACCAAGTTCTATGTACTCTTCACCCTAGTTTAATCGAAAGTAACAATCCAAGCAAGCATGTTGAGAAAATGCTGCTATTTCACGGTTTTTGTTAGCAATAAACAATTTACAAGAAATCAGTCTTGAAATTTTCGAGGTTTCAAAAGAACGCCTATTAAAAAATTTTAACAAAAAAACCGTGTCTCTAAATTGTTCTAGAAAATAACCTTTTTCAGCTAATTTAACTCCACTAAAAATGAACAGCCTTGAGCTAAGTCTTCTCTTTGCTTCTCAGCATGAAACTGCGATACAAAATTTTATAAGGAAAGAAATTTTAAGAATGTTTTTTTTACGCCATAACAAGGACTTCCTTATAAACTAATATATTCAGAAATAAAATTCCATTCTACAGGATCTATCTATACTAAAAAAAGCATACAATGAATTTGTTAGCCAAATCAAAAAACAAACTATTTTTGATTGATAGTAATTTTTTTTTTGCTTGAAAAGTCTGTTATTACATTTTGTGTTCGAAATTCGTCTTGTTTGGTTAAAAAATCGTCTATTTGGTTAACTATTTTATAAAAATTAATTTTTTTGGTCAATTATTCTTCTCTTTGAAAATGTAACATTTTTCTTTAAATTCAGTTTCATGTTTGGTTAGAAATTAATTTTTGTAACTGCAAATCTTAAATGAAAACTGTCCAATTTTACCCAATAGTTTAATTTTTGACTAAAAATGATTTTTCTTAACTAAAAATTTCAAAATTTCATTTCTGATTGTAAATTTATCTTTAGTCTTTTTTGGTAGAAAATTAATCTTCTCGGTTGAAAAGTCAACTACTTGGTTAAAAATTTAATCTTTTGAATGAAAATTTAACTATTTCAGTTAAAGATTTATCATTTTAGTTTAAAAGTAACCTCTGATTAAAAATGTAAGATTTTAGTTGAAATTTCGGTTCATTTTTTTTTCGAAAATTATCTTTTAGTAACTAAAAATTTAACTATTCTATTTTTGGATGAAAATGTATCCTTTTTAGGTAATGATTCAATTAAATAGTTAAAAATTCTAGTATTTTGTTGAAAATGTATCTGCTTTAGGTAGGGAATTAATTTTGTTGTTTAAAAATATTTTAATTGTATAAAATTAAACTATATGGTTAAATGTTGAACTCTTTTGTTGAAAATTCAGTTTTTTATTTAATATGCATATTTTAGTTAAAATGTCGTCTCTTTGTTTCCAAATTGAAATATTTGGTTAAAACCATATATTTTTTGTTTTTAAAAATTCAAATATTTTCTTGAAAAAATTTCATTTTTAGTTAAAATTTTAACTATCTGACTAATTATCTTCTCGGTTAACAACATATTTTTGGTAGAATATTTATCTATTTTATTGGAAATTGCACTATTTTGCTAAAAACCCATCTTTTTTATAACACAATTCTACTATTTGCTTAAAATTATAACTATTTTGTTCAAAATTTATTTTTTTGGTTAAAGATTGACTCTATGGTTGAAAATTTAAATATTTTGAAAATTTTCTATTAAAAATTCATCTTTTTCGTTGCATTTAACTGGTTAAACATTATTTCATATTTTCTTAAAGAATATTTATTTGTTCTAAAATACTACCATATGGTTGAAAATACACTGTATAGGTTTAAGCTTCAACCATTTGGTTAAAAATCTAACGATTCAGTTAAAAATATAAAATTTTAATTAACTTGTTGAAAATTAAATAATTTTGTTACTTGTCTTTTCGGGTCAAAAATCCAATTGTTTTGTTTAAAGTTCATGTATATTGTTAATAATTCATTATTTTGGTAGAACATTGATCCTCCTTTGTGAAAAATTGATCTTTTAGGATGGAATTTCAACTACTGGGTTCAAAATTAAACTTTTTTTCTAGAAAAACTAACTACTACATTTTTTATTGAAAATTGTATCGTTTATTATTTGTTAAAAATTTCTCTTTTTTGGTTAAGAATTAACTTTCTTGTCGAAAATTCATTTGTATTCGCAAAAATTCATCTTCTTGACAACATTTAACTGTTTGGTTATAAACAGATTTAATGTTTTCACGATGATTTATTTTGATAAAGAGATATTTCGGGTTCCAATCGTGTACAAAACTACGAATTTTGCTGACGTTTTGTGAAACATGCAGTTCGCTTCTTCAAGTTTAACCAGAAACTGAGCTATCAGGTTATGTTGTTCTTATGTATACTCTCTTTAATGCTTGTGATTGGCCAGAGCACCCCACCGTGGGGACTGCTCCAAGCTGATTGGCCTCTCGGAATAAAAAAAAAGACTTGATTGGTGGGGCGCTTAGGCCGATCACAGGCATCGTAAAGAGTATACATAAGAACAACGTAACCTGATACCTCAGCTTCTCGTTAGCCCTGTTTAGTTAAAATTTCAACTACTTTGTTAAAACTTCTCTTTTTCTTGACAGTTTCACTGTTTGTTTATTAATACAACTGTTTGTTTGAAAATGAATTAATAATTAATCATCTTTTTTGGTAGAAGGTTTATCCCCTATTTTCAGTAAAAACCATCCTACATCCACTCTTTTCGAAAAAACGCAAAATAAACATGAAATAGAACCGGAAGAGGCGCGGGGGAGGATTGATAGATATCTCAAAATTGTTAACATATTTTACGACTGGGCCCAAAGTTCCAATCTACAATATCTGCCTACACTAAAAAAATGATAGAAAAAATCTGTTAGATCCCACATGAATGAACGGTGGACGTTTTCACTCATAGAATCCGTCATTGATAAATGACTCGACGAGTGGACGATTTTGCCTACCTTGTTCACAAATTTTAATATTTTTTTTGTCACGTCCCACTTCATCAATTTGTCATTTAGATGCACTTCTTGGAATAGACTTTATACCGTCGAAGATCCTAAAGCGATGACAACCAATAGATTAAGACAAGAAGGAAACCGTTGAGACGAGTTGGTTTTTGGTTATGGATATAGCACAGCAATTCATTAATAATACGTGTCCAAGAGTTGACCAGAAGCTCGAACCCAAGAATTTGTCATATCTTAAGGCCGAATCTGTTGCGGGTTGGCACTCGAAACCAATGTCTTTACTAGGCCGAGTCTATCTAGCTGATATTACCATTCACGAGCTCTTTCTTTTATTCCTATTTATTTTCTGTCAGGAATTTCATCATTTCCTCATCTAGATTTTTTTTAATTACTGTGACAACTTTAAGGCCATAATCTCTCTGGGGAACTCAGATTTATTCATCTCTAGGTCATGGTACACCCCGGGATATCAAACCGTTCCGTATCATTCTGATTATCGACTTCAGATAAAAATGATCCACGTTTGCGGATCCAAAATTAATTTTTACACAACTTCATTCATATGAGAATTCATTAACATCATTCATATGTGTTATGTTTTTTTATTGAGAGTCGTAGTTGAGTCAAGGAAGACATAATATTTCTCAAACAAGGAATGTTTAGTATCATCGCTATGGCTATGAAAATTATTTTTTAGTTTCTAAAAGTGTTTCCTATAGGAATACTAGAAAATAATCAAGGAAATTTTGAATTTTAAACAAAATAGATAAATTTTCAACAAGCTGTTAAATTTTCAACTTAAAAATATCAATTTCTAACCAAATAATCGAATTTTTTAACAAACAAAATGTACATTTTAAACCAGAAACGAAACAGTTAAATTTTCAATTTTAAACATTTATTATTAACCAAAAAAAGACGAATTTACAAACGAATACTTCAATTTTCAGCCAAGGAGATGAATCTTTAACAAAAATAAAATTTCCTACTAGAATAGTTTAACTTTCAGTCGAAACAAAAATGATAAATCCCCTCCTGGAATAGTTAAATTTTCAGTTAAAATAATTAATTTGTAGCCAAAAAGAAAACATTTTCAGCAAATAGTAATCTACAAATCTCCTTCTTAATAATTTTTGAATTATTTTTTAAGAAAAGTATTGTTACCGTATTATTTTTATAATTAACAAAAGCGTATTCTATTAAAATAAAAAATATTATTAAACAATTTACTGCAACTTGTGTCGTTTTTCCATAAATTTTCTTTGTTTATATTCAATATAGATGTAATTTAGGCAAAAAAAAGTTGTGAGATAAAATGTTATTCTCTCTATTTTTTCCAAAAATTTCATTTGTTTACTTTTAACATATTTTTATAATCAGAGTTTATAACAATCTTGTAGATATTTTATTTGGTTAAACAACTTTTGTCTTAATTTTGTTCGTCTCTTTTGTCGTTTTTAAAACATTTATTTTTTTAATTTTTATTCTTATTTTTCACGATTGAAAGAAAATCTAATCGCCCTATCTAAAAATGATTAGTAACAAATTTATAAATCTTTTTAAGGTGAACAACTTTAATTTGTTAATTTAAGTTCAAACCTTGTGTCGTTTCTCAAAAAATTTAATTTTTTAATTTTAAATGTTATTCTTTACGATTAAAACCAAAACTGCGTGTCCTATGAAAAATTATTTATGACAAATTTGAACGAGTTTTCGCTATTTTTGTCAAAAAATATTTTTTTCAACTTTTTTTTTGAAAAAACTTAAAAAAAATTTTTTTTTAATTTAAAAAAAAGCATTTTTAGCAAAGTAATTCAACCAAGTAGGTACAGTTTTAACTAAAAAAAATTGACTGTGAAGGAAAAAGGTATAACTCTTTCTGGAATAGTTAACTTTTTTGTTAAAATAATTACTTTTGAACCAAAAAAAAAACGTATTTTCAGTAAAACATTTAAATGTTCAATGACTGAGATTTCTTACACTTCCAAAAAAAAGTTAAAAACAATAATTGAACTTTTAATCAACAGAGACACATTTTCAACAAAAAAATTTTTTTTATCCAAATAGATTAATTTTCTACTAAAAAGACAACATTTCCACTAAGATTTATTTATATTATGATAAAGAGAAATTTTGAAAAAAATACCTCATATTTCAACTACATAGTTGAATCATCAACTAAAAAAAATCAATTTTCAAGAAAATAAACGACCTTTTAGTCAAAATATCAATTTTCAACCAGAAAAGAATTAGTTATATTTTTAACTTTAAAAAATTATTTTTCAACTAAAAAACTCGAATTTACAAAATACTTTAATTTTTAGCCCATAGGATGAATTTTTAACAAAAATGATAAATCTTCTACCAGAATAGTTGAATTTTAAGTTAAAATCATTAATTTATCCGAGCAGTTAAATTTTCAACAAAAAAATGAACTTTTAACCAAAAAGACGAATTTTGAACCAAATAGTTAAATTTTCAATTAAAAATATTTTTAGGATTGTTTAAAAAATGAAATTAAATGAAAGTAAAAAACTAATTTTTTACAAAAGAGATCAGTCCTCAACCAAAGAGATGAAATTTTAACTAAAATAATAAATATTAAAAAAAAAGCATTTTTAGCAAAGTATTTCAAGCAAGTGGATAAATTTTAAACTAAAAAAATTGATCCTTAAGAAAAAATATCATAGCTTATGTTTTACACAAACAATATATTAATTTTGAAAAAAAAAACAGTTGAATTCAAGAAAAGAGGATTCTTCTCTCGGCAGCGATAAAAAGTTTAATTACATTGTTTGAATTTAAAGCTAAAAAGTTAAATTTTTTAAAAAATACTGGATATGCTAACCCGTAAATGCGAATTTTTAATTAAAAGTTCCTTTTTCAGTGAAATAGGTTAATTTTCTACCACAAAAGTTGATTTTTTCCACAAAAAACAAAATTTTCAAAAAAATAATTAAGTTTTCAACCAAAGACGATAAAATCTTGAGAGAAAACGTAATTTTTAGCCAAAAAGTATTAGCTTTCAATTAAAAACACGTAGTTGGATTTTTAAGCAAATACATCAATTTTCAACTAAAGTAATGACATCTTCTAACTAAAATAGTCCAATTTTTATTTAAGAAAAAATTAATCTTCTAACTAAAAAACAAATTTTGAAATAAAATGATAAATCTTCAACTCAAAAAATGAAGCTTCAAAAATTTTTAAATTTTAAATTACCAGTTAAAAAATGAAATGGTTAAATTTTCACTAAAAAATTTGTTTTTTACGATACAAGAAAACTTTAAACGACATAGTTTTTTTCAACAAATTATTATATATTCAAGTAAAGGAGATAAGTTCTCTTTTAAAAATGGAATTTCTCAATATTTACATTAAAAATTTTAATTTTAACAATAACAAAAATAACGAAAAAAAACAAGGAGGACCATTTTTTCACAAAATAGTTCAATTTCCAAACAAACAGAAGAATTTTCAACTAAACTGATGAACCTCTAATGTAACTGTGATTTTTAATCAATTGATTAAACTCCTACCCAAGTAGTTGAACTTTCAATTTAAAAGAATTTTAAAACAAAAATAAAATTTTTCGGTGGGAAAAATTAATTTCTAAAAGAAAAAAAACTTTTTAAGAAAGCAGGTTAAATTTAAACTCACCCACTTCTAATAATTTCTCCTACTTCCTCTCACTTCCCCTAATACCCCTCCTAGATCCAGAAACCTCATTTATCTAGTTCTCTTATTTTCCCTAGTTTCCCTCCTCTATCATTTCTTTACTTTCCTCATTTCCCCTAGTCTCCCTCCACATTTACCTACATTTACCCTACTTTCTTCCCCCTCATTTCCCTTAGTCTTCCTTCGCTTTATCTACTACGCCCTCACTTCTACAAATTTCCCCTAATTCCCCTCATGTCCAATACTTTTATCCATTTTTCCTCTAGTTCCCCTCTTCTCATTTCTTTAATACCCTCCGTTTTTCTAGTTTCCTCATTGTCCTTCATTTCATCTACTATCCCCTCACTTCCACTAATTTCCCCTACTTCCCCTCATATCCAATACTTTTATCCATTTCTCCTCTAGTTTCCCTCTTCTCCTTTCTTTACTTCCCTAATTTTCCCTAGTTTCCCTCATTTTCGCTCATTTCATCTACTTCCCTCTCACTTGAAATAATGTCCCCTACTTTCCCTCATATCCAATATTTTTATCCATTTTTTCCCTAGTTCCCCTCTTATCATATCTTTACTTCCCTAATATCCTCTAGTTTCCCTCATTTTCCTTCATTTCATCTACTTCCCCCCACTTCCACTAATTTCCCCTACTTCCCCTCATATCCAATAATTTTATCCGTTTCTCCCTAGTTCTTATCTTCCCATTCCTTTACTTCCCCAATCTTCTCTAGTTTCCCTCCACATTTACCCTCATTTACCCTACTTCCTTGTCCCCTTATTCATTCCTCAAATTTCTTCACTTCATCTACTACCACTACAATTCCACTAATTTCCCCTACTTTCCCTCATAATAAACACTTTTTTGAGATTGCTTCCAAATTTACCACCATTTACGCTAATTTCTCTTTCCTAATTTTCTATGCATTTCCTGCACTTCTCCTACTACCTCTTCTTTCCCCTAATCTGCCACCCCCATTTATCTGTTTTTTTAATTTCCCCTAGTTCCCGTATCCTCATTTCTCTACTTCCGTTATTTCCTCTAGTTTCCGTCCACATTCATCCTTATTTAGCTTAGTTCCTTCCCTCTAATTATCCCTCAGTTTTCTGCACTTTTTTTGCCCACCCGCAAATGCGAATTTTTAACAAAAAGTTCTTTTTTCAGTGATATAGGTTAAATTTCTACCAGAAAAGTTGATTTTTTCCCCGAAAAAACAAAATTTTCAAAATAACCTTAAAACTTTTAACAAAAGAAGATAAAATCTTGAGAGAAAACGTAATTTTCAGCCAAAAAGTATTATCTTTCAATTAAAAACATGTAGTTGGATTTTTAAGCAAAAAGATTAATTTTCAACTGAAGTGATGACATGTTCTAACTAAAATAGTTCAATTTTTAGTCAAGAAAAAATTAAACATCTCCCAAAAAAAAAGAAAATTTTGGGGGAGCCTCAAATGATAACTTTGTGAAGCTCTATACTTCGGGTGATTGCTAGAGAGATTGATCAGCAACCTGGGTCGGAGCAGCGTTGTGGAACGAAAGTGTTATTTTTTAAAGAAAACGGAAATTCTAGATCAATCTAAAAATCAATACCTTCTATTCCAAATCACTCCTTCCTCATAAAGTAAGTCACGCTTACCCCGAAAAGGAAATGCCCTAATGGTACAATAATAATAATACAATAATAATAATAATATAATATAATATAAATAATAATAATAAAGCCTTGAAAAAAAGTCAGTTTATCGAAACAACTTCTTCAGTTCTTTTCATGGGTAGTTGGTGCAAATGAATTAAAGAGAATTGCGTCCCTGGGCGCCAGCACGTGGCATCCCCGATCCCTCGTTATTGCAACCAGAAGAGTCTAATAAGGATTGGTGAGCAATGAGCATCCATAAATCGTGCAAAGCTACCGCAAGAAAGTATGTTATTTTTCAGGGTTTTAGTGTCACCTTGTCTCGCCAATGTCAGCTCTCGAGTCTTAATTTCTACGGCTGTAATCTTTAGAGAAAACATAAGCCTAAATCCACGATTTTAATTTAAATCAGTCAAAATTAGACTCACAATTTGACTAAAAAATTAGTCATCTCTGCTGATAAAACTGATGTTTTAACAGATGAATGAGTCAATATAGCTACCTTAATAAAACAGTCACTTGAAATGACTAACGTTCAGTCAACAGAAGTGACTGATTGTCAGTAAATAGCAATTAATGATTTTTGTACTATAATAAAATAGTTAAATTCTTTCAAAATTAAAATTCCTCAATAAACTAACGTTTTGATAAATTATTAAAATTAGCCAGAAATGAGCAATTAAGGTTATATTATTAAAAATGACTGATTTAATCAGTGAAAATTACAGCTTAGATTATTACGAATTAGTGATTCGAACAAAAGACGTTAATCATTATATCATTTCGTCATCATTGGTAATAAATAAAAAATAAATGGATAGTTAAGACAATGGGAATTACCGATTAGGTCAATCTCAGTGACTGAGTAAATTAGTAGGAGTTATTGATTATATTATTAAAAAAGACTGATTTAAGCAATGAAAATGACAGTTTAGATTATTCAAAATTAGTGATTCGGACAAAAGACGTCAATCATTTGATCATTTCGTCATCATTGGTAGAAAATAAAATTTTCTTGCTTCTAATTTTTTGTATAAACATTGATCTTTTTGGTTGAAAATTCTTCTACGTGTTTAAAAGTTGAACTAATTTCTTACAAACTTTTTTTTGGTTGAATACTCATCATTTTATGTGAAAATTCGTATTTTTTGGTAGAAAATTAATATTCTTTGTTGAAAATTTAAATTTATTAAGTATAAACATTAATTTTTTTAAAAAAAATTGATTCCCATATTACGATTTTTGCGATTTAATAATAAATAATAATAAACAAATGGGGAAAGGGGAAAATTGAGTAAAAATCTTCCATTCAAGGTGTTTAATTTAGTTGCAAGAAAGGGAAAAAATTGATTCTTATTAAAATTTGGACTAATATCATATCCATTATTTAAAAATGCTAAATGAAAAATATGTGTACATTGTTTAAAATCGTCATTCTTGGTAGAAAATTAATCTTCATGGTTGAAAATTCATCTATTTAGTTAAACATGTTTGTATTTTCTTGACAATTGAACTTTATGGGTAGAAAATTGATATTGCTAATTATAAAATTTGTCTTTTCAGTTGAAAATTTGAGTTTTTAATTGAAAATTCAACAATTTGGTTAAAAAATCAATTATTTTGTTAAAATCGTATTTTTTAGAGTGAAATCAACTGGATTTTATTAAAAATTACAATTTTTGAGTTAAAATACCAAATTTTTATTAGAGAATTCATATATTTTTTGGTTTGAAAATTCTACTCCTTGGTTAAAAGTTTAACTACTTTTTTAAGAACATTTTATTTGTTAAATATTCATCATTTTAGTTGACAAATCGTCTTTTTCGGTAAAAACTTAATATTCTTACCGTAAACACTAATTTTGTTTAAAATAACTGAAATAATTGACTTTTTTTGATTTTTTGATTCAATAATAAATAATAATAAACAAAATGGAAAAAAGTGTTTCAAAATTCTCCATTTAAGATGTTCAATTTTTTTTTCAAATTTCAGGCCAAAAAAGGGGAAAAATTAACTCTCCTCAATAAAATTTGGACTAACATCATATCCATTGTTTAAAATTCATCTTAATTTGTTGAAAACTAATCTTGTTGGTAGAAAATTTTACTTTTTGTTTTAAAATGTATGTATTTTGTTGAAAATTCATCTTTTGTGATAAAACATTAATCTTGTTGGTGGACAATTCATCTATTAAATTTCAATTTTTATGTATTTTGTTCAGGATTATTTTTTTTTAGTAAAAAATTAATCTTCTTGGTTAAGAATTTATCTTAATTGTTCATAATTTAATTGAGTTAAAAATGTAATAGTTTTGTTTTAAACTCATTTTTCGGTCTTAAAAATTCAACATTTTGAATCAAATTTTTTCTCTTTATTGACTGAAAAATCTTTAATGGTTTAAAAATTTACCTTTCTGATTCGAAAAAGTTAATCTGCTTTTATGAGGAATTTAAATATTTTGTTTGAAATTCGTCTTTTTTGGTTCAGTTCAACTGTTTTGGATTTAAAATGAAAAATATAATTTTATCCAAATAGCAAAGAAGTTCAAAAATATATTTTTTTAAATAGTTAAGAAGTAGTGGCATTAGCGGAAAATGGTGAAAAAAATATAGTCTTTAGAGTAATTTTTTTCGAAATAGTATAAAAGTAGTGGCATTGCGAAATAAAAGGTTTCAAACTGTGCCAATAGGGGGTGAGTCCGAGGGCTGAAATTATTCATTTTTCAGAAGAATCTGTTATTTTCGAGGGGTCTATAATATTTTAAAGAGAATATAATTTACAAAACTGAAGGGGAGAGAGCTTTGTACAATGAGGAGAAGCAATACGCTCGTTATGAGCTCGAGTAACGAGCCCTTTTAAGAATAAAAGGAGGGGGTAAGTTTTGGTTAATTTGTGTGAAATTGCCCATTCAGCCTTGGTGAGCACAGCGTGCCGTCACGGTCTTTTGTGAAGTCGAGCTTTTAAGCTCAAATCGCTAGGAGGTCCGCTAACAACACCTGCTTTGTGGTATGAGTCTACGATCCAGGTGTGGAGTAGCAACCACTCTTGCTACTGTCGAGTGTCCATTTTCAAATTTGACTTGTGTCCAGGATGCTTATGAATTAGGTTTAGAAAACATATTTTTAACAAAAAAATAAATAAAAAATACCGTCAAACGGGAGAGTTGCCGATATGTGTGGTAAATTCGGACACTTATAAATTCCCTACATTTTCGAGGATAAATTACTCAAAATTGTTCCAAGAATCTAGATTCAGTTTAGCCAAGATTAATTTTCTACTGAAAAACACCAATTTTCAATTAAATTCATGAACTTTCCCAGCATTAAAAAATTTTTTTTTCAACAAAAAAGTTAATTTATTTTCTACAAAAAAACCAAAACAGATTATCTGAAACCAAAAAAAGACGAATTTTTAACAAGAAATAAGGTTATATTAATAAATAAGGTTAAGTTATATTTTAAGTTTAAAAAATTAATCCTGAAACAAAAAATCTAATTTTCAACAAAATAGTTACATTTTCAACAAAAGTGACAAATTTGCAACGAAGTTTTTTTTATTTTAAAAAAATGAATTGACCAGTAAGAAGATTAATTTTTTACTAAAAAGACCATTTTTCAATGAAATGCAATAATTTTCAAGGCAATTTTTTTATTCTTAAACCCAGGAACAAAACGAATTTTTAACAAGAAATTTGATAGTCATATTGTTAGTTTATTGGAAGCTTCTAATGTGTCTCCTAAGGGTTTACATTTTTTCATTCACCCTCTTCCTATTCCTTAACACACCTCCCACACCCTTTTTGGTGGTGGAAAGGGGGACCTACAGCTTAAGGTGGGTTCCGAACCACCAGAACCTCGGTAAAGGTACATAGAAAAATTTCCAGAG
>JAAAKG020035271.1:0-19340 GCA_010014905.2 Druon quercuslanigerum
TCGTTCGCCTGTTACATGCTGTAGCCCGACATTTTTGGAAATTAAAATTAAAATTAAACACACTTTTTTGATGTGTAACTAACAGTTGAAATTTCAAGCAAATGAATTATTTGAGAATTCTCGGAAACGTCAGTCCTAATTTCATGAACTGTAGTGTTAATTTTAGAAATTCACTCATGCTGCTTTGTTTCAAATTCTTTAAAAAGGTTTCTAATCTGTTCCTGCGCTTGCACTGCCGCTTTCTTACTTTGCAGCAGTTTTTTTATATATGAGTTGACGAAATATTCATTGTTCATTCAACATTGCCAAGATGTCAGGTTACCGAAATAAGATTAGTTTTCATACGTTTTTTTCAAGAGATGTCTTTTAAATTCACTTTTGCAATAAGGTGCGCTTATTGAGCCTTCTCTCCCCTATTTTACATAATGATGAAATATATTACCCAAAATGGGGAATGTCGCGACAGCTTTCAACAAGCTCGCGACGAAGACGACTGTCCAAACGGGTTTGAGCACATTTCATTGCCCCATCCAACTGTTTAACAGCACTGCTAATTTTTCCTATCAACGTCTCTGTTTCTGCCAAAGACTGCAAGCACTGCAAAAATTAAAGCATTTGATTGAATTTTGCTGAAAAAATTAAAAATTAAAAATTATTTGAACAATTAAAAAAACTAAACTATGAGATAATGATACCCATAATCTTACTTTGGCTAATTCATTTTCAAGTCTGCAGCAAACTTGAAGTGTTTCTTCAATTTTTACATCTAAAGCAGTATCTACCAGATCTGCTTGTCCTCGAAGGTCTCGAACAGAGGTTTCATACATTTTTTTTTCAAATTATAACGTAAAGTGCGAGACTTCTGCAAAGCATTCTGAGTCTGAAGAATAGATTCCTTAGAAAATTCCTCGTAACTGGATGGTGTTGATTGTCTGCGAAGAAAGAGTAATTTCAAAAAGGTTTTAATACTAACCCTCAATGATTTTAATTGAATAAAATAAATCAGAGAACTGTTATTATAAATCTGTGTTTTATTTATTTATTTTTAGTTTTCAATGAAAAAAAGTTGTTTGAAACGAAAGCTTCGTCCTCTTATCTGTTTTCTTTTGAAACATGTGAAAATATTGTTTACACAAACATAATTATTTGCCTGCAAGATTTGGTGATTATTTTTGATACAAATGAAAGTTCTCATTACTTTAATTTAAGAGGTTTGTAAATTACGTTTGTAAAAAAATACATTCAAACAAAACAACATTTATCTAAGTGGTTTCTATTGGAGGGTAAGGGGGGGTATTAGCGTTGAGGCCTAGCGAGAGAAGCGTTAAATAGAGGGGAATATCTGAGGGGCCAAGGACTAGAGGGGTAGTATACTGAAAGGGGAGAAATGGAACGGGGCCTTGGAGGAGAATGCGCAGATTGGTGATGGGAGGGTTACGTTTTTGAATTGTGAAATAAGAGGGGCTAAGGTTATAATGATTGAAGGGCCGATGAGTGGTATGTATAATAGAGGTTCAAGGAGAAGTGTCGCTAGATTGGGGGAAGAGGAGAGTAGTAAAAGTAAAAAACATATTGGTAAATTCGCCTACGAAACCCTGCATGAACTGATTTTTTATTTATATTTGCTGATTTATATATAACTTAAATTTGCCTAAAATTTACCCTTGTGTCATTCAGATAGATGCAGGTTTCCACAAAAGGGTAGATGAAGTGTTTCTCAATCCTCGACAGGTGGTCTCAATTCCATAAGCTTCTTCTTTTCTCGACCAATCGCATTCTATTCTTTTTTTAGCTTCCTTCAATTCCTGAAGTTGTAATCTTAAATGATCTGCACATCGTTTGTGTACATTTAAAATATCATCACATAAGACTGATTCCTAAAAGATTAGATGATTTTATCATTTTTAAAATTTTAATTAAATAATAAAAAATAATAATTAATTAAATTAAATAATAATTGAATAATAAAAAATTTAATTTATAAAAAAAACTATTTAGTGAACAAATGTAAAAATATTTTTATCAATACCTTGATTACTTCCTCATCTACTGAATCTCGAATAAGGTCTGGTTCCATTCTTAGGCACCTAATTTTCTTTATATCATTATTAATGGATTGGACCAAACCAATAGCATGTACGCATCTTTTTGAACGATTTTTTTCTTCCTGAATGTAACTAATCTCACATACGACGTCTGTAATGTCTCGTTCTAATTCTACTTTCCATCTAAAGAGAACACCAGCCCTTGCACTTAATCTGATATCATTGTAGAGAACTTCTTTTTCTGTTTATGCAAATGCTTTTTCCATAGAGCCTAGAGCATTAAAAGCTGCTAGCCTGAAAGGAGAATTTGAATAATTAATTTTTGAATTTAGTAATTTACTATCATTTTATAAATTGAGCATATTTTGACAATGAACTATTGAAGCATTAAAACGCATACCAACAAAATATTTTTATGTGGTTAATTATCTACTTTGCCGATTCCAAAATCGTGAAGGATCAAAATAATCTCAAAAAGAATATTGCTTATAATATAGAATTATCTTTGTCTATAATCAAAGTCGATAAAAAAGTTACAGAAATGTGGACTTGGAAGTGAAAAACGATAATATAGTGATATGATAACAAAGAAAATATTCATTGGCAAATTTTCTTCTTCTACATTCCTCAATTATCCAACTGTCTGACCACATAGATTATTTCCTGGATGTATGGTATTTATTGCTTTCAACTGAATCACAATTTTCAGGCAAGAGCATTACATTTATCTTCCGTTTTGCAATTACAATTATTAGTTTTGTTGTGAGATTCGTGAAATTTATTATAAAAAAATTTAAGATTCGGATGAAAAATTCGTTACAAAATTTGAATTTTAAAGAACCCTTTTTTATATCAATTTTGGCGTCAAAATAAATTTCTAGGTTTTCATTTTATATTTTTAGAAATATTTTTGTATCCATTATCTGATAGGCTGTACGCAAATATAAATGTGCCATCTTTACCCGTTTAGACTATCTCAAAAAATATATTTCTGAATAATATTCGTAATTATTGTGCAGGTTTCTAGAGAAAGAGTGCCAACATTGTACATACGGCTCATGCAATCCTCACTCAGAATTGCCGTTGATCACAATACCAGACAAATTTGTCTATCTTAGAAGCACAGAAGTTCAGAAGAATTATTTCTACTGCATGGAACAAAAAATGTTGTTATTTTTAAAGTATGTGTGAATAGAATTACAAATAAACATAAATTCGTGGATATATATGTATACAGTAAGGACGTTTACTTTGTAGTCATAGGGAATATCATGATTATAACTTTAACGTACAATGCAACCCGTTGTGTTTTCAAATCTCCCGCGCGCGAGATCTTGCGCTTATTGGTGAAAGGCTCCGAGACTTAGGAGATGTGCGCAAAGACGTATAACCTGATTATGAAAGAAGGTTATGTCCCCCAGGGTTCAACGCGTATCTCAAATAAATAATTAGTTATAATTAAAAAAAAAAATGTGTAAAACCAAATTAAAAAGTGTTCACAAATACTTTTGGGACGTGCATTACGTGTTTAAAAAAATTGGTATTGATTTTCACTAATGTAACGGTACATGAGTGATATTTGTCGTTTGACAAGTGTCAAAGTCGTTGTACTTTGAACTTAATTAATTAATTTAAGTGAATATCTGCAGGTTGGAAGTGGTAATAATTGGTAATAACATCTACTGTTTTACTTATTGAATTAAATATGGGAATCAAACGCTTTTGACGAATAGAGTATCGGTAAATATCATCAACTGTATGTGCTCGGATTGATTTATGTTTATAACAAATTTTATGTATACCAATTATTGCATTAAACCTTGAAGGAATAACAGCTATTCACAAGTGAGATAAGTACTTTCATACTTTTAAAACGTAATATGTCGTAAGTTTAATTCAATTCTTAATATTTTCCTATTTAAAATTTTTTTCTTTTCCACAGATTCACAAATTTATAAACATAGCTGCTGCAACAAAAAATGTAATTCGTACGTATATAAAAATTGCAATGATAAATCTGCGAATCAAATGATGAGAGTTAAGAAGCGGCGAATTTTTCCCAAAAACTGGGTGTCCAGCGACATTGACAATCTGGACTTCTCCTGAAAATTTATACGAGAACCTTAAGTTAATTTAGTTTTCTTTTTAAATATTTTATTGAAATACGAAAAGTAATTTAAATCTTTTAGTCTATTAAAACTCTAATATAGAATGTTAAAGTATACTTTTCTGTGACATTTAACTTAAAAAGTATAAAAATTATTAGCTCAAATTTTTGATGTTAACTCAGTTTCTGAATTAGAATGTTTTCTGAGTATACACCAGATTACTCTAAAGATACACTAGATAGACACACTAAAGATTTCAAATTGTTGCAAAGATTTAAAAATATTTAAACGGATTTTTAACGTTTTATAAAGGCGTGTCTACCAGATTTTAAATATCACATAACAATTTCACAAAGCTTTTAAACGGTTTGATAGGTTTCAAAGATTTCAAAAAGGGATTTTAAAAAGGGTTTAAAGATTTAAAAAAAGTTTTAAACTAAAGTACACCAGGTGTCAAAGTTTTTAAAGAATTTGGAAGATTTGACAAGATTATATAAATGTTTCAATCTTTGTAAAATCTTCGTTATTCATTGAAATTATTGCATTATTTTAAATGTACAATTAGTTAAATTTTATCAAATCTTCTACAATGTTTTGAAACCTTTTCAAAACGTTCCAAATATTTAAAAAACTTTGACATCTGGTGTACTATAATTTAAACATTTTTAAAATCTTTTAAACATTTTTAAAATCCCTGTGTGACACTCAAAGGAGGAAAAATGTTGGAAAAGTATTAATCAAGGAAAAAGGAAGGTGTATAGCAAAACGCGGAGTTGGGAAAGAAAAATTTTTTTATATAAATAATAGTTGTTGGTAAATATGTTCTGCTTTATCTGTAACACCTGCGGTGACGGTAACTGGATTTTTTTTAAATCTGGCGACAGGTGGGGATAGACCTGGACTTTTGGATTTAGAACTTGTTTTAATGTCCAAATTTTACCTAACTTTCCTGTCGATGATTCGCTGCTCGCTGATTGGACATCTGCATAGGATCGTTGTTGCCGTTGATTCGTTAAAACGAAAAGCATTGAAAAGGACTTAATTTAAAATAAAGAACACTATATTTTTATAATTTACTAATTCACAATTTATTTAGAGACGAATCTCCATCATCACTGTCTCATATTCACAACTCACAATTGTTAATAATTGTTTAGGATTGTTTATGTCGCGGCGTCCCGCTTCCCGTTTAACAATTGATTTTATTTATAATTGTTTATTATTTTACAAACAATCAAGTGTCGCGGGTTTAGTACTAAATATTCGGTTTCGGAGGTACAAAATCTGGCGTTTTTTCATTGTGCGCGCCTTTTTATGAACTCTGTTTTGGGCGGACAAATCTCCCACTTTACCCTTTCAGCCTATCAAATCGCTGACGCCATTGAATTTAATAGTCCTTTTACAAATTAGAAATTAGGTCTCATGGCTCCGCCTATTATATTTAGAACGCAATAAGACCAGTTGTTGATTTACATATCGAAACAATTTTGGTCCAAAGTTTAACTTGTGACCGGAAGTTTATAATACGATTTCCTGTCAAAATCCGCTCTAAAGCAGGTTTTGATACTAAAAATAGCTATATGGCTCATCTGTAGGAATGCTAAGAATCTAACCTATTTCCTATTGCGTCGCAGTTCATAAGTATTTTTATAATATCGAATTATTCCATAATTCTTATTCTTTCTATCATTTTAGGACAGAAAGAGACTATTAAATAATGATTGTTTCTTCTAAAATGTTCTTATTCTTGTAGTTTAAGTTATAGTTATAAGTTCAATTAAAAATTCTAATTTGAATTTAAACACACATCGATATATTGAATCGATATCTCGCTAGTCGATTCAAGCTTTCGAGGTATACTTTGTGTAACTAAACGTATATATTCTGAGGGCTCCAGGACACCAAAATCCATATCGGTACACTTTGTCTCATGGACATTCGATTCAAAGTGAACATAACCAAAACATAACCCTAAATCTCAACTCCGTTTTAGATAATTTGGCGGTACATTCAAATTTCGATAGATAACCAAAATTCAAATGTGTAAATATTGTGAATAACAAAATATTGTTTAAATATTTATTATACGCAACAAAATAATAGGAGGAACACACAGTACTCATGCGTTTGGGGCGGAACATTGTGGCAACTTTTTTTCGGATGTTTGGGGAGTTGGTTGAAATTTTCACTCTCGTAACATTTTCTCGTATGACGAGACATTACTTATTCAGAGCCTTATAAATAATGTGTTTGTTAGAAATGTACGCTTTCTTTGAATCCACAATTATCGAGTTATTCGCGATGACTTTTTTGCATAAATAGATCGAGAAATTCGAAATTTTCGGCAAACTTTTATTTTCTTTATTTCATACTTCACGAATAATCAGGAGTATGGAATTTATCAAATGTAGATTGTCACGTAGGGTGATATAATAATGCATTGGTGAATCTTTTCTTCGAATATTCATGCACATCGCTTTTAAATCTATTCGAATCTACAAAAAAATAAATAATTTTTTCTAAAACAAAAAATATATTGTTTACAGTTTCCGCAAGCACAATAAAGTAAAAAACATTTATTTAATTTTTTTTTAATAAAATGAATTTTTTTACTTTACTTTTTATTTTGAAAAGAAAACTAACTTGTTTTTCTGATAAGAAAGACGTTTTTCTAAATTTTGGACAGAATAGTTAATGTTAGGCATATCGAGTAGTCTCTTGTCATTTCCATTTATAATTAGCCATGAAATATAAACAAAAAATTATTTTTTTAATTTCATCCCCGTAAGCCTTTTTTGCAGGGTCTCAAAAAGTCACTGTAAGTGAAAAATGGTGTTTCTCAAGTTTTTATCAGCAATTCTTATTTTCTTTAACACACAAAAACACATATACGCGCGTGCGCGTGTGCACAAACGCACGCATATATATGTTGTGTATGTATAATATTATCTTATAATAATTCTAAAAAGTCACAATTTTTTCTGATATTCGTCAAAAAGTGAGGTAAACATTATTGTTTAAACAATTTTTTATTATCTTAAAAAGTGTCAATTTTTTCCTAAATGTTCAAAATTTGTCCACTTTTCACTTAGAGTAAGTTAATAGTAATTGAAATTAGCACACATAATTATCTACAGAAATTATTATTGTTTACAACTATGTTCTCCTACAGTAATGCTACATAGTTGCGGTTTTTTTCTTTAATTATTCATCTTTTTGTCATTTTGACTCAGAGCACGGTAATGCTAGATAGTTGCGGTTTTTAAATAATTTTTTTTCTTTTATGTCTACATTTTACTTAGTGACCTAATAATTAATGCAAACTAACAAACATAATTTTTCTTACAATTTATTGTTTATAACTATTTTTTCTCATAGTAATGCTACAATGTTCCATACCCTCAAACGTTTATTTATTATTGGTTCAATAATTTTTCTAGCTGTTATGCAAGAGAAGATACTTATAAATAATAGTTTGAATCATGATGTTTGTTAACTCGCATTAATTATTACCCTATATTTTCTGAAATTTTTAACTTTGATTTGGGGTTTTAATTATTAACAAATATTAAATAAACTTTAGAGAGAATCATTTTTTCAAGAAAAAATATCAATGGTTTGAACAATTATTTCTATCAAATTTAAATTTATTCTGCCTCGCTCTAACTGAAAAGTTGAAAAATTGGAAATAAGCCGCGATATTCTAACACTATTCTGAGACAACATTTCACATAGCAATAATAAATTGTCTAAAAGAGTTATTTAAACATCTAATTATAAACAAAAAGTTCAGCTCTATGCATCAGAAGCAATTTGTTTTTTTAAGAAACGTCAAACACATTATAATTAGAGATAAAAACTCGCAAAACCCCATTCTTCACTTATGGGTTTTTTGGGACCCTATAAAAAACTTTTGGGTTAATATTTAAAAAGTAATTATTTAATCGTATATAATGATTGTAAACCGAAATGTTCAGTTTCAACTCGAATTCACGTAATATTGATGATTCGGGATCAAATTGACAAAAAAATATTTTTTCTCTTCGGAGATACGTGATAAAATTCAGGGGAGTTGCGAAACCTCTAAATATAATTTCAAAAAATTCATTCATTTTTTTGTACATTTTAATAACCCTAGGAAACAATTGTTTTTTTTAATATTGTACACTGACACACACATGCAGTATCATTTATTGTGTATTTTGCAATCGTTAGACCCCTAATACTTTCAGGGCTAGGCCTGGGAACTTATTTTTAATAAAAATGGCTAAAATCGCATGTTTTTGTATAAAGGTGGTCATCTTGACGATTTCGTGATTTTGAAATACTAGGGGTGGTTTTTAATAGCTTTTCCGGTGGAACTTACCCCATGGAAAAACTTTTTTTATGGCAAGGTAATTAAACACTATTTTTAATTTGATATGAAAGTGTATAAAAGGGGCGATTATATGTTGTCTGAATTATTACTATTAATATTTGAGCGTTACTTGCGAGGTAACGATGAATTGAGGTAACTAATTTCGCTAGGCTAATTTCAGAAAAAAACATCTTTTTTCATTTCGTTCATTTTAGAACATTCGGAACTTCAGGTACATAAAGATTTTACAAGATGCCAATTATTTCTCAAAGATAACAAAGATTTTAAGTATTTCGGATAGGTTTAAAAGTTCGAGCAAAGGCCTTAATTATTTCATAAAAATTTCCGATAGATTTCAAAGATTGCACAAATATTTCATTGATTTCGCAACGATTTCAATATAATTTCATAAATATTACCCAATAATCCAAATATTTCGCAAAGATTTTGGATAGATTTAAAAGATTTTACAAAGACATGAATAATTTTTCAAAAATTCCTATAGATTTAAAAAACTTCTTAATATTTCGCAAAGATTTTCAGAGATTTCGCAAAGATATCAAGTATTTCGCAAAGATTTCGGATACATTTAAAAGATGTAACAAATGCTTTAATTATTTCATAAAAATTTCCAAAAGATTTCAAAGACTACACAAAGATTTCAATTATTTTGCAACTGTTTCCTTAATTTCACAAATATTACAAAGTCTTTCGCAAAGATGTCTATGGCTTTCTCAATGATCTCAATAATTTCCCAAAGATATCAACGATTTCACATATTTCGCAAAGAAATAGGATAGATATTAAAGATTTTACAAAGACATCAACGAGTTCCCAATGATTTCAAAAATATTTTAATAATTTCACAAATTCAAAAAATCCGAAAAAATGCATCCTTTTTAGTTGAAACTTCAAGTATTTAGTTCAGAACTGTTGACTTTTATTAAAAAATTATTATCTTTCATTTTAAAAATTCGTCTTTTTGGATAAAAATTTAACTTTTAAGTTCAGAACTTTGGAGATTTATTAAAAATTCATCTTTCTGGTTACTAAATTAATCTCTTTTAAAAATTCATCTTTTTGGATACAAATTTAATTTTTGGGTAGAGGATTCTTCGTTTTCTTGAATATTAATCTTTTTGGTTTTACAATTCATCTTTTTTAGTTGAAAACTTAACTTTTTGGTTGAGAATTCTTGAATTTAGTAAAAATTCGTTTTTTTCGGTAGAAAATTAATCTTTTTGTTTATAGATTCATCTTAGTAGCTAAAATTATAACAAACAGGTTTTAAAGTTGACCTTTTATCTTAAAAATTTTTTAAAATGATTTCTTTCTTAAAAATTTAAATTTTTGGTAAAGAATTCTTGAATTTTATTGTAATCTAATCTTTTAGTTGAAACATGTACGTTTTTAGTTCAAAATTTATCCTTTTTATTTAAAACTTCAAGTTTTTGTTTCAGAAGTTTTAAATTTTATTAAAAATTGTCTTTTTTAGAAGTAAATTAATCTTTTTGTTTAAAAATTAATCTTTTTTAGTTGAAAATTCAACTGGTTGAGAATTCTTGAATTTGGTAAATTTTTTTTGGTAGAAAATGAATCTGTTTGTTACAGATTCATCTTTAACAAATAGGTTTTAAGGTTGAACTAAACTCTTGAATTTTATTCAAAGTTCGTCTTTCTTTTTACTAAACTAATCTCTTTTATAAATACATCTTATTGGTTAAAAATGTAATTTTTGGGTAGAGGATTCTTCGATTTTATTGAATTTTTGTCTTTTTGTAGTAAATTAATCTTTGTGTTTTAAAATTCATCTTTTTTACTTGCAGCTTTAACTTTTGAGTTCAGTACTCTTGAAAGATATTATAAATTGGTTGTTTTTAGAAGTAAAGTAATCTTTTTCTTACAAAATTTATGGCCTTTAGTTGAAAATTCAACCTTCTGGTTGGCAATTTTTGAATTTTATGGAAAATTCATCTTTTTAGTAGAAAATTCAATATCTTGGTTAAGAACTCTTGAATTCAGTTGAAAATTCTTTTTTTTTCGTTAAGAAATTAATCTATTTGTTTAAACATTGTTTTTTTGGGTTAAAAATTTAAGAACTAGGTTTTAAATTGGAACTAGTTTCTTAAAAATTAGAAAAAAGTTTCTTCCTTTCTCAAAAGTTCTAGTTTTTGGTAAATCTGAAACTATGTTAACATTGAAGATTTGAGCTAATAATTTTTATAATTTTTAAGTTAAATATCACAAAAAATGTATACTCTAACATTCTATATTAGCGGAGACAAAAAAAAACTTATAGAATTATTATTGAAACAGTACAGTGTATAAAAAATGCCTAGAAATTTCTGTATTTATTCTGTAACATTCTGTAACAATTCTGTATACATCAAATTTGTTATAAACAAAGATCAATCCGAGCACTAGTATTTGCAGTAATTATTTAAAAAAATAGGACACTTACTCTTGATGATATTTACCGATACTCTAGTCGTCAAAAGCGTTTGATTCCCATATTTAATTCAGTAAGTAAAACAGCAGATTTGATTACCAGTTAATCACTTCTAACCTGCAGATATTCACTTTAATTAATTAATTGAGTTCGTAGTACAGCGATTTTGAGACTTGTCAAACGACAAATATCGCTCATGTACCGTTACATTAGCAAAAAATAACTCCAATTAAAAAAAAAAATAATGTGTCTCGGAGCTTGTGACCAATCAGCGCAAGATCTCGAGCGCGGGATTTTTGAAAACCGAAGTAAAATCGCCTATGTTATAATACTTTTTTTTGCATTAGAAGAAATTGCACTTTATTAAAAATTGCGTGTCCACTCATCTGGTACATTTAGATGGTAATTTCTGGGACAATCATAAAAGTATTCTTAAAAAAATGAAAGTAGATAAAATTCTGCGAGGAAATAAAACAAAAGAAGTTTTTGTATCACCAATAGTCTCGGGGTTGCGACCTTTCAAAAAACCTGCCAAAGGTGACTGAAGCAACAATGCTTTCGGATTTTCGGTGAAAAAAGACCAAAACGTAGGCATATTTGGAATGTTACTCGTAACCTGTTGGGGCTAGAAACATTTTCTTTTTTTTAACGTACGTAAATTTTTTTTTTAGTTCCAGGCAGAATTTTATCTACTTTAATTTTTGGAATAACACTTTTGCCTCTCAAATGTACAATAAAGCACCAATTCAATGGAATGTGACATAAAAATATCCGTGTTCCGGGACGAAATCCTGTTCACAGAACTTGACCCCATATTATACAGGTTAATATCAACCGATCTAGCTCAAGTTTGGAGACCATTTTTTTGGTTATTCGAATAAAACTAGGGGATGAGAACAACAAAATTTTATTTTTAAAAACAACGGCCGCGCTAGTTTTCATGCTTTTTTCAATACTGGTCGATAGCAGCCTTTTAGAGTAGCTTGCTCTGTTCACCGTCATTAGTGAGCATCAAGTGCTTCAGTATACATTTTGCTAGAGCAACTTCAAGAGCGTTTCTTATTTGAATCTCGTTTGCGTTTCTAAAAATTTTTCGAAGCACTGTTTTTATGCTTTTTTCTATGCATAAAAACGATCGATCGAAAGAATCGCAGAAGTACCGCAGAGATTCAAAGTAGAAACGCTTTTCAAGAAACTGTGCACAAATAATTGCTAAAACACTTGATGCTGCCTGATGATGATGACGTGCAGACTACTCCTCAGAACAATCATAGGAAGCGTGATGTATTTGTCACCGGATAATATTTTCAAAGCGTCTTGAAGTATCGCAAATATTTGATTGCATTTTACATTGAAGAATATTTGAAGTGTCTCGTGGTATTTCATTTTTTAAATAATTTTCTTAGTTTAGAGGGCACTGTATCAAGTATGAGATTTTCGGAAAGTTCAGGTTGATCGCCACTTTCTTCAATAATAAATTAAAGTTTCAAAATGTTTATTTCTGAAAAACTGCATCTTGTTTATTTTATTCAATTTTGTTCTTATATTAGAAAGGCATGCTTTCAGGCTTATTCACGCTAAACCAGTTTAGGGCTGTAGTATTTTTTCCCCGAAATTGAAAAAATATGTCACCAAATTTTCGCTAAAAAACAACATATTTTAATGCCGAGAGATTTTGTAACTTTTAGAGTAGAGCCTACCTAATTTGAAATGTATTCGGTGTACTTTAAATGCTAGGAAAAATTAATTATTTATTTATATATAATATTAATATATTCAAAGTAATTACGATGCATTGTGGACGTTCTCGTTGTGCTCATGTAACAAAGCTTGATGTCGAATTCGGTATTCATCTGGACTGTATCGAGTAAGAGAGTATTCATCAACATTTGGTCGCGTGCCTGTCATTTTTGCTAAAGGTGTCCAATAATCTAAAGGAACTGATTTAGATATTGGACCTAAGGGAGGTGATGGTAATATTCTTGGTATCGGAGGGCAAATGAAATCATCATCTTGTTCTCTCGACTTTCCCTACGGTTTTACAATTATTCTTGAATATTTAATATTATCAACATTAGAGTCTAATTTCTGTTCATATTACAAGATATCTCACCACCACTATGAAGAAAATCAGATTTTAATTTAATTCTGTTTTAATTTCTTGAATTTGTGTTACTTCAGGCATGATTATTGTTCAGACAACTCAAGTAAAGTTTAATATAAATAGTATAATATTATATAAAATAAAAATCAGCTTTTGACTAAACTTGACATGTCGAGGCTTTGAAATGGAAAACAAAAGAATCGTATTCAAAAGACATCAGAACATTTTCACTTATTTATTTTGTGTCATTTGAATAAAGTTAAAAGTACAAATTAAATGACGATAAACTTATGCAAATTAGAGAGTTCAAGAAGTACAAAAAGGTCTATTAAAAATTACATGCGATGATAAAAATTGGAAGTGCTTTAATAAGCACACTATTTGATTGCTTGTCATAGATTTAAAAGATTCTTAAAAATGTTGATAATGACAGTAAATGTCGATAAGAGTATTCATTTATCTTGACCTAAGAGAGCTGTAGTAGATGGATAAAAAGATCGAAGAACTAATCCACGATCTCTATCAACATATAATGACTTTCGCTTGACGATGATCTCTTTTTCCAAATCGTTTCTCATTTTCACCAAAGCAGCTTGTGAATTTTCCGCTCTTTTTAGTTGAGAAGTTAATGCTGAGATACTTTCACCTAAAGTTTTCGCTTCCTCAATAAGGCTAAAAGTACACACAAAATGAAGTTGCTTTTAAAAGTAAGAATTTTTTCTTAAATAAAGTTTTTACCCATATTGAGGTATATCTCGACAAATCTCGACATTTCGTCGTAGAAGTCGATTTCTAAGGCGGGTTTGGGCCACTTTCAATGCATCGTTTAGACTTTTCGTTGATCCTCGAAGATCTTCAATCATATTTTCTGTGCTTGTAAGCTCCTGCAGACACTGTTGTAAAATTATACATTTTTAAATAGAAAAAATAAGAATAAGAAACATTTATCGATATCCAGGACATTGTTGAGATTGCATCCGTGCAGAAAAGGTTCGATTCAAAATTTGTAGAATAATGTGATTTATTATCATTAAATCATTATCTTTCTGCATTGAGAATTAGGATTTTAAAAAATTTAGCTGGGACACGAACCGTTTCGCATGGATAAGAACTTATCAAAAGTTCCGTCTAAAGGTAAATGCTGGTAACGGAATCTGTAATTAGAGGCACCCCAGTCTATGTGCACAAAGCTAACAATTTTGAATTTTCTTACTTTCAGCAACTCTTTTTCCAAACTTTCACAGACTTGTTCCGTAAGGGTAATTTTTTCAGCTAGAGCAGAATTTACGCGATTTGATTGAGTTCGAAGATCTTGAAGTGACTTAGAGTAGTTTACGTCCACGACAGATCGTAAGTTCGCTGAACGTTGCCTTGCTGTTTCTGCTGCTGCTAAGGCTTGTTTGGTGAAATTATCATACTCATCAGGCGTTGTTTGTCTAATTAAAATAACGAAAGGTTTGGACATGAATTTATTTCGAATCAATTCAAATCCTTCCAAAATGTGTATCTGATCCAAACTGATGCAATTTTTCATTTTTTTTTGTCAACACTTAAACCAAACCATGATCAAATCCATGCTCGAATTTATTAGGATTGGACGTACAAATTGAAAAGTATTAAAATGTGGAGTCGAATTGAATTTGTTGTTGGTGTGCGGATTCAAAATTTATCAGGGATTTGTTCCGATTGATCCAGAATTATTTCCTATTCAAAACTTCTGACAGAACGCAGTAAATACAATAAAGACTTACTCTGCTGGCACTCTTGTAGCTCCTGGTTTATATAAAATTAAAGGAGAAGAATTATTTATTCCTACACATAGGGCATCCATTTCATAGGCATCCTTTTTGTCTGTCCAGTCACATTCCATACGATTCTTAGTACTTCTTAGTTCAAGCAATTGTTCTACAATTTGCGCTATAGTTCTCTCCAGCAGATTTTTTATTTCTGAGCAGAGTGCTAGTTCCTAAAAAAATAATATTAAAAGATATTAAAATATATTGAATGGGAGAAGCATAAGACGAAGGTTTAAATGTTGTTATTATATGCCAATCATTTCTCCTTTGACGTAACACCTCTGAACGAAATACCGAATCAGCACTGTCAAGCGGGGCGAATCGATATCCGGAGCGAATTGCTAAAACAATTTTTACAAAATCGTCAAAGGTTTATTATTAAATTTATTGTATACGTCTGTAGGATTTACGCACAAATAACGATATTCAGTTACAGCCCGGGAAAAAATCTCTATATATGCTTTAAATAAGTAGAAAACATTAAGCAGAGCGATTCGCCAATTACGAGTTGAATCGCAAGAAGTACAAATATAGGTAGTTGTAGTTGTTGTTAATACATTTATCAAACAGTTTTTTAATAATTTGTGGAATAGGCTTACTTGTGACCTTAAAGCCACATATTATTAGTTATTAAAAAATTTGAGACAATTTAGGTACTTTCTCGATCACGTGAAGGTCATGGTTTGTGAAAAATGTAGCATTTCGCCCCGCTTAACGGTAGGTGATTTTACTGACGTCGTTCTTTTCAGAAGATAAATAAGGTACCGTCGGTAAACGCAGTTCTTAATTTATGTGCCCTTTACGAGATGTCGCGTTAAACAACAAATTTAAAAATCGCCAGAATAGACTATTTTTTTCAAAAGTGGCTGACGACTAAGAAACTGAAAATTACACTTTTGAAATTAATCTACCTTGACTAATTCGATTTCAACATCATCGTTGACTAAATCTGGCTCAAGCCTGGTGGAACGAAGCTTCAAGATCTCGCCATCAATTGATTCAGGTAACCTGAGCACTGAGAGAGACTGCTGCACACGTCGTCGCTCCCCTTCTAGCAATTGAATTTCCTGAGTTATATCAAGAAGGGCTCGTTCCAATTCCGTTTTCCACCGATGAACGACACCTGCTCGCGTGCTAAGCCGATCTCGATTTTCTAGTTGGTTCTCGTCTGTCTCTTTATAAACTCGCTCTTTACATCCTTTTGAATCAGATATCATTCGCCTAAATCATAAATTATCTTTAGTAAAGAATTAAGATCATAGAAGACATTTTTTGTAGTGGTAGTGGTAAGACAGATCTTGAAGTTTTCCTATAGATGTCTTTTTGCGGACGTTCCGAGGACATTCTGAGGATCCTTTAAAGCCACGGAAAGATACAAAGGATGCCTTAAAGATGTCAAGTCATATGACATGGGTGTACATTCATAGGACGTCTTTAGGATATCAGGTGCACATTGGGTTCCATTCAGCAAAAGGGCAAAAGCTAGCTTTATCTCGATGTTCAGTATGCCTAGAGACTGCGAAAGCATGGCCTATAGATTCCTTTGATTAAAAAGAATACGGCCTGATATGACGTGATGAGGCGGGATGAGCTGCAGCTTATCTGGAGCTGCCGGTGGTAGCATATAAGGGAACCCAGTGTGCACCGGATATCTTAATGACGTCCTAAGAATGTACACCCATGTCATATGACTTGAAGTTTTTAAGGCATCCTTTGGATCTTTTCATGTCTTTAAAAGATCCTCAGGATGTCCTCGGAATATTCGCAAAATGATATCTGTAGGAAAACTTCAAGACCTGTGTGCCCATGGGGACCCATAAGTAAATACCGGTAAAATGAATCTATAATTAGAAAGTAGACTAAGTATCCACCCTGTAAAAAGGAGAGCATTGAAGTAGATTATATGGAATTGAAAAAATTGTATACTTGAATGCCTATGAATGTAAACAAATTCCGTGTATGTCCGAATGCGCTTCTTGGTATTGAAATTTTTTCGTTCGAATCATTTTGATTCCACAAAAAAAGATGACATTAAAGGGGCTTCTTTTAAATGCGATTATTATAATGCCATTGAATTCAGTTAAATGAACGTGTCAGTTAAATGCCATGCAATGTCTTCAGTGATCGGAGGTATAGAATTATATTAAATTAAATTATGTCATTAAATTTGTGCCATTAAATTTGTTCTGGCCGAATATATTGAATACAATCAATGCATTCGAATGTCGTTAAATTGCAAAAAAATAAAAAATTTCAGGAATATTATGGAAAAATATTTAAAAAATAAATATTATATATATTTATTATAATAATCTCTTTTAATAATAAAAAAATCATTTATTAACTTATACATGTGGAAGTGGAAATTCAATTCTACTTTGTTTTGCTGCAGAAGCAGATGTTGGAAAAAATTTATTGTATGTAATTTAGCTACGAACTGGGCTTCTCGAATCTTCTCCTTTGATTCATCGAAAAATGTAAGATTGTGTGCTCTCCATTCGGCAGGGCTGTAACGTGTGGTGGAATAACGATCGACCACAGGACGAACTCCCGTCATCCCGGCGAAGGGACTATAAGTCACGCAACCGGTTGCCCATGGTCCAATTGGCTCCATAGGACCCTCACTTTTCATGGGGAGACTATCTTCAGGTTGAGGAAAATACGGGGGTGCAATATTATCTCCAGCTTCTAAGCGACCTTTCATGTGCTCCACCATCGGACAATGAAATTTTTCTGGCATCTGTTTCAAAAAAATATACTTATATAGGTGAAATATTGTTCTATTCACTAGTTTAATTATCAAATCTTTAATTAATATTCCTGATTTTTTTAGCAATTATGGCATAAATTATACTTATTAAAAATTTGGAATAGCTATTTGTGATACAAGTGCGCAAAACAAACAATTGCTAACTAGTGTGAATTCCTTGGCTGAAATCAAACGAGCCAGAAATTACCTGTCCACACGTGTATCACAACCTTTTTCTGACAACCATCCGAGAACATTATTTAACACTTTTTTACACTTTTTAATTTCAAAATATACGTGTTTTAGGTGCTCATTGGCCAATCTTGTTCTCGCACAGTCTGCTGTACTAAAGAATTTTGTGGATAATTTAGAAGCATAGAAGTCCTTACTTTCGAGGTGGTTGTTGCAAAAAAATATTTAATCAAAATGTTCCTTACAAATAATTTAAATCAAATTGTGGAAGGATTGAAAATAACTTTTGGTGATTGCTGATTTACAAATGTCAAACTAATTGTAGAATGCATGATTTTAAAATCATCGCAAACTGATCAGTGGCAATTTTAAATGATTGTTAAAATTATTGCCAAACGATTACAGGCGATTTAGAGTAGTGCATATTAAATATTTATAGATGGAAGAGTGATTTTAAAGGAAATTCTAGATAATAAACAGAAGACGAAACTGACTTAATTTGAGGTTAGGATTTTTAGTCCGATAAAATTTAATAATTGACGATGCTATCATTTTTTACTCTACTGGCTTAGAGTAAAAAGGAAAAAGGCCTGTAGTGGACAAATTGATAAAATCTTTAATTGTTATTATTCTGGATTGTTGCTTGTGATATGTTTAGTAGTGATAACTATTTATTATATATGCTTGATACTGATTAACGGTGATTGAAATATTATTCCTGTGCATTTTGCAGTGGTTGCAACTGATAATATTTTTGTTAATCCAAGGAAGAAAGTAAATAATTTACATTTTAAATCCTATGTAAAATTTCTCTTTAAATTGACTTGTTTTTAAATTAGTATACTTACTGTTAAATCTGGGGACAAAACAGGAGATTCTTTTGCACTTAAACAACCCTCGTGAATTTGATTGCTTTCTTTTACTTTCTGGATTTCATTTGGAGGTCCATTAGCAGATCTTCCAGGGTCATTGATTTTGCACCTTTCGTCGAGATTTGGTCTCTGAAGCATTATGCTTTTCTTCTACAAGAATAAGCAAATCCTGAAAAAAATTTCTGTTGGTTGTTGGTAGTTATGTCTGTTTAAGCAAACTTTAATTTTTTTCTTCATGGAATGAGGGAATGGCTTTAGAAACAGACTGAAATGGCTGTTTCCAAGGTGCTAACATACAACGAGTTTATCGATCTGATGCGTAAAGGAGAAGAAACATTATTATATTTTCTGACTTTTAGATTTTGAGGTTACAAAATATATATCCATGTACTTTTTATGGTTTCTTGATACCTATGAATGCTATAGATTTGATACATTTTCATTTTTTTCTGCTCAGTAGAATATTGATGTAGGTTTACAAAAAAATATTTCGATAGAAGCAATAGGTCTATAGATGTAGCTTTTTCTTGGTTCTAATCTAAAGACTGAAATTAAAAAAACTAATTTTAAATTGATATTTCTCTCTTACATGGAAAAGAATATGGAACTGTAATGTCCCATTAGGAGTGCAGGAATCATTTGATCCTGTGTTTAGAAACAAATATGCC
>JAAAKG020035282.1:4988-19339 GCA_010014905.2 Druon quercuslanigerum
GAAAGCTGATCAATAACAATTAGGAACTGATTGAATTTGTGTAATCCAGCATCTTCTTAATTCAGTAGTACATAGTTTAGGAAATGAGAACTTACAAAAAATTTTCTCCTAACTAAATTTTTATTTAAAAAAACTCTTTGATGAGAAGATGTCAATTGAAAGCTTAAGATTTCCCTTGATCATATTGTCTCCAAGATTTTGGATTTCTCCAACACAAACATATAACGTTTTAACCTTTATGATTGTGAAGATATTTTTTAAACGGTTGTTGATATAGCATTGAATGTCTTCAATTTGCAATATTTTAATCTGATGATGTATGCTGTTTTGGAAATCAGAATATTCAGATTGGCACTTAAAACATTCTCAATCAAATTAAATGTTGAAAATTTTTATAACTTCTTGATGCAATTATCTTCTCTAAGCATGTCAGTAACCAGAACTGATTACGGAAAGCTGATCAATAACAATTAGGAACTGATTGAATTTGTGTAATCCAGCATCTTCTTAATTCAGTAGTACATAGTTCAGGAAATCAGAACTTACACAAAATTTTCTCCTAACAAAATTTTATTTAAAAAACTCTTCGATGAGAAGATATCAATTGAAAGCTTAAGATTTCCCTTGATCATATTGTCTCCAAGATTTTGGATTTCTCCAACACAAACATATATCGTTTTAACCTTTATGATTGTAAAGCTATTTGTTTAAAACGTTGTTAATATAGCATTGAATGTCTTCCATTTGGAATGTTTTAATCTAATGATGTATGCTGTTTCGGAAATCAGAATATTCAGATTGACACTTAAAACATTCTCAATCAAATTAAATGTTGCAATTTTTTTTATAAATTCTTGATGCAATTATCTTCTCTAAGTATTTCAGAAATCAGAACTGATTATGGAAAGCTAATCAATAACAATTAGGAACTGATTGAATTTGTGTAATCCAGCATCTTCTTAATTCAGCAGTACATTCTGTTTTATCCGATGTATCCTAGTGTTTAGAAAATAGTTTAGGAAATCAGAACTTGCACAAGATTTTCTCTTAACTAAATTAATATTTCAAAAATTGTTCGATGAGAAGATATCAATTCAAAGCTTAAGACTTCCCTTGAGAATATTGTCTCCAAGATTTTGTATTTCTTCAACACAAAGCAACAACTTTTTAACACAAGTCACGCACCCTAGTAGAAAATTATGTGTTCAGCTTGAATATATCGTTTTAACCTTTATGATTGTGAAGCTATTTTTTAAAAGGTCAAAGGCGACACTGTTCGAACACCCTAGCCACGTGACTTCCCTCTGAGAACCTGACGCACACAAACGTATAATGAGGGCATAAATCTGCCCGATTACACCGGGTGTATGGTGGTCGTTAATACGGAACTGGCCAAATCGACAGATGCCTACACTGGGTCAGGATCCTAAATCCCACTTTGTTTTGTCCTAATTATAAATAATAAAAGACACATGATGAAGAATAGTGTTTCATGGCGAGACGGATAATAATGTTTTCGTTCGGTTTTGTCAAAATCTCGATGTAAAAATGATCGTCTAATCACTCTAAGCTAACCAACTGTTTTTCACAATGTCGATCGTCTCAAAGAAAACAAGCGATTTCGATAGAGCACCGAGAAGACTTAGTTTTAAAGTTTTAAATATTTAAACAGCAAGAGCGCGTCCAAATAAAAAAAATCTCTTTACCTATGTAGCATCTGTATCAGGGTGGCCCGCAGTGGGAGGAAATGCACTTTTTTCGCTCTAAAATGACCGGAGCCTTTAATTTTGATCCGATTTTTAATTTAAAAAATTAAAGTTCATTAAATTCTGAAGAGTTTGACGCTCCGAACTTTTGTCTCTTCTATTTGTTTATTAATCATTTTTCCCCTCAAAGTATGGAAAAACTGAAATTTTGTACGTAACAATTGTTTAGGCTTTGATAACTGATTACGAAAACTTTATATTGTTTTAAATGAATGTTTAGGAACGCATAGAATACGAATAATTTGTTTACTATTTCATTGATT
The DNA here is from genome assembly GCA_010014905.2 of Druon quercuslanigerum. Lineage (NCBI taxonomy): Eukaryota > Metazoa > Arthropoda > Insecta > Hymenoptera > Cynipidae > Druon > Druon quercuslanigerum. The sequence goes on from JAAAKG020035282.1 coordinate 7,018, forward strand.
TGCTATAAAAATATTTTATGAACTAATTGACCAATAGACTTATTATTGGTAAAAATATTTTGATGTGCTAAAAGTGCTTCATAATAATGTAGGGATGACATTTAATTACAAAACTAATTTAAAAGTTTATAATAAACATTGTTATAAGCATTTCTTGTGGCAACATATTAAAATTTGAGATTTTTTCAAATTACAATTTCCATCAATCGCCAGAACGACTTCAGACAATTCTTAAAGGTATAAATATTTATTAATATTTGATAAAATATATAAGTTTACATTTTTATAAACAAATTGTTGAAAATTATGATTGAAAAATTGATTTTCATGAAAGAAAAAACGGATTTTCAAGAAATTAGATAGTTTTTCAGCTATAGAAATTTTGAATCTTAAACTGAAATAGTTAAATTTTGAACAAACAAGAATTAATTTTCACGAAAAAAAATAAATTACCGAACAAAACGTAAATAATTAAATTTTAAGTTAAAAAAATAATTTTCGACCAAACCGATGAATTTTCAAATGAAATTATGAAACATTAAATTCGAATAAATTAAATTGTTAGCGAAAATAATTATTAACCAAAAATATTATTTTTTATTCAACTATGAAAGATAAATTTCAACTCAAAATTGAATAATTAATTTTGTTATCAAAAAATGAATCTTGAGGCAAAGATAAATTTAAATTTAAAATTATATGAAATATTCAACTGGAATGATAGTTACTATTTTCATTTTAAAAAAAATCATTTTTAACCGAAAAGGAATCAAATTTTCAAGAAAATAGTTAAATTTTTGGGAAAAAATTCCTTTTTGTATAAAGAAAAAACAGGTTTTATATCAAACAGTTCATATTTTAAAAAAAAGTACTTTTGATTAAAATGATGAATCCTCAACCAAAAAATTAATTTTCTACAAAAGAGTTTAACTTTCAGCCAAGTAATTTTACTTCCGACCTAAAAGATGAATTTTTAACTAAGATTATAAAAACTGAACAGTAATATTAGAACTTTTAACTGAAAAAAGGAACTTTTAAACACGAAGATTAACTTGCAAAGAAAAATATAATTTTCTATTTAAAAAATCGATTTTTAACCAATTTTTACCCAAATTATTAAATTTTGAACAAGAAAAGATTAATTTTCAACAGGAAATGGAAAATTAAATTCACAGTTGAAGGAGTTCATTTTAAACCAACCTGAAGTAAATTCTTGGTTTTTCAATTAAATTACCGATCTTTTCTACATAATAGTAAAATTTTAAAAATTTAATTTATATTTTAAATTAATTTTTACATTTAAAATAATATATAAAATATAATTTAAGTATATATTGAATTAATATATATTTTATTTGATAATTAAATTTAATAATTTAAAAAGAAATTTTTAATTTGTAAAAGTTTTAATTATAAAGAAAAAAAGTGCCAGCAATAGCGGTTACATTTTTTATAAAAAATTAATTGATTGGTTAAATATAAGTAAATTAATAAGTAAATAAAATTTATATTTAATAATAATTATTTTTAATGAATATTTCATACATTTTATAATAAACTAGGATAAGATACCCTATTATTAAAAAATAAACTATAAAATATTAATAAAGTAAATTTTAATAATTAAATAAATAAATTTGAGGGTATTTTAATTTATTCAGGGGAACTTATTATTTAATTGGATAATACACGTTAAGATAAACTTATAATTAAATATTAATATATATTGTTTAAACAATGTATGCAAATATATTATTATCGCCAGAAAGTAATATTTTATAAATTGGAATCAATTTGTACTAAAGGAAATCACAAGAAAATAATAATTAGCGTCAAAAACTCTAAAAACGCAATTTCTAATTCAAAAGAATTTTTTAACCCTATTTTGAACCCTAAAGTAATTTTTGATTTTTATTCCACGGCTAATTCTAAAGAAAAATGTTGAATGTAAACTCAAAAACCTAATGTTGTCGATTCTGCATAAAATGTACAAAAACGTATTTTTTCTTATGAGAAACACGTGATAAGCCTCTAAATATTATTTATTGTTTGCATTTGAACAAATAGAGGGGGGATATGCATGCTAATCAGAGGAAAAAAAACTTTCAATGCATTTTCGAAAAACCAAGGATAAAATCGATATTAAATATCACTTATTCCTTTTAGACAAATCTGGGGCTACTAAGAACACGACACGGGTTCGATCCCCAAGACCCAGAAATTTTTGCCTCTCCATTTCCGGCAATTTTCCATATTTTAAAACAAGAATATTCATAGATTTTATTATTAAAACACCAAGGTCTTCAAAAAAGTGATTCATAAATTTCCAATTTCAGTATTTTTCTCATCCTCTACTTTAGTTTTTAATTAGAGCCAGATTGCATGTTCTCGTTAATAAACAACCATTAAAATCTTCCCACTCATTACTCCATCACCCGAGCCCTATCGATCCGTGTTTCATTAACGACTCGTACCTTCGTCAAAGACAGCTTATGAATGCAGGGACGGTGCTTAAGTAAGGCAAAGGACGTGAAATGAAGAGAAACAGAACGAGGACTAGAAAGAGGACGAATTCAGAGACAATACAGTCAGCAGCAGACGCAGCAAATTGCCCGTTAATAATACTGCAAGGGTCGGTGCATCGCGCTGCAATCGTCTGGATGAAATATTCCACTCTGATCCGATGTAATTGCACTGCTTGAAAATTCTACCCTTATTCAGTTCTAAATCCCCAGATCACCCTTCCAAAAGATTGAATACAAAAAAAACCAGTTCAAGAGACTTAAAAATAGAGGAGAAAATCGATATTTAACCTCATCTATTCCCTCTAGTCAAATCTGGGATCACTAGGAGCGTGATTCGGGTTCAATCCCCAAGATCCATCAAATTTTTTTTCCTTTGTTTTTTCGACAATTTTCCTCGAATCAATGTCGGGCACTTTATTGCAATCTCGCCAAATTATTTTTTAAATAAGAAAAAATCTCTTATCTACAGAGATAATTTATTATAGCAACGAAAGGTATTTGTAGGCTTGAGAAGGAAATGTCTGGGGACTAAGCATTCAGGCAGCAACGTCTATTTACGAGATATTTACTGGGTAATATTGGTCAGACTTAGTACACGTGCGCCTCGGTAAAGCCCAACTGCAAGCGTATTCCGTAAGCCAGTTAGGCGGGGTATTTAGGAGGGAATTTGGAGGTCCTAAACTTGTACATTATATTCCAACCCCAGCCCCATCTTCGACCCCATCGAACCCGCAAGGGACTCGGAATTTCGCCGAGCAAATTTAATAAGAGGACAGTCGAACCTCCCCATCTGGACCCTTTATTAACTCCCTATTACCTAATATTTCAGCAATTCCTTAATCATATTAATTTTCTCCGCAAAGTGCTTGTAACAAAAATATTTTTAATTCTCCAATTTGCTAAGGGGTCCTCGGTAAATTACGTAGTCTTTTTTAAATCGAAGGGGGGGGGGGTGAAAACAATTTTACATGTAAGCTATGTTCAAGTCTGCAAATCACTAAAAAAATAAAAGTGAAATAGATTTTATTATACACAGGTGTTTGTCCGCCAAAATTAGTGTTTGCTTTAGTGCCTAGGCGCGATCCACGACTCGTCCTCATACCTGTTTCAGGACGAGATCGTATGGACGGCCCGTCAATGCATAATACATAAATAAAATAAGGGGTCTTAATCTTTTTTGTTTAAAATTTTATTATTTGGTTCACAATTTTAATTGTTTGAAAAATGTTTTGTTGAAAATTTGTATTTTTTGCATTATGTTTTATTTCGTATTATTTCTTTGTTTAAAAGCTTAACTATTTTGTTAAAAATTATTTTTTAGGAGAAGATTAATTTTTCAGACTGAAAATTAATTCATTCCATTGTTGGCTAAAAAGTGATCTTTTTTATTTAAAAATTAATCCTCTTGGTATAACATTGATCTGTTTCTTTTCAAATATATGTATTTTGTAAAAAGTTCGTTTTTTTATTGAAGGCTGATTTTAAAAACTAAAATTTAACTGTTCCATTTTTGGTAAAAAGACGATTTTTTCTAGTTTAAAAATTGCACTGCTTGTTTGCAAATTTAGGTAATTTGCTGAAAATGCGCCTTTTTTGATCGAAAATACAATTACTTGAGATAAGGAAAAATTTAAATTAATATAAATAATATAATATAAATATAAATTTATTCTGTTGATTTAAAAATGCAAATGTTTGCTAAAAAATTATATAATTTGATGGGTTTTTTTTTAAAGATTAATCTTTTTGGCGGAAGATTCAACCTTTTGGGTAAAAATATATGTATTTTGTTAAAAAATTAATCTTTTTTAGTAGAAAATTGATCTCCTTGCTTAAATATTTAATTATCTGATTAAAATTGTATGTTTCTCGATGAGAATTCGTCTTTTTTAATGAAAAAATAATTTTCTTGGTGGAAAGTTCAACTTTTTGGTTAAAAATGTACGTATTTAATTAAAAAATCATCCTGTTTGGTAAAAAAGTAATCTTTTTGGTGAAAAAGTAATCTTCTTGGTTAAAAATTCAACTATTTGTTTGCAAATTCAATTATTTGTTTAAAGTGTGTGTTTTTTGTTGAAAATTCGTCCTTTGTGGTAGAAAATTAATCCTACATTTTGGATGAAATTTTTTTGCTTTATTGACAGACAAATCTTTCTTGATTGAAAATGTAATTCTTGTACAAAATTCGTCTTTTTTATTTAAAAATTCATCTCTTTTGGTGAAGAATTCTATTATTTGGTTTAAAATTAATATTCTGGATCAATTTTTCTTCATTGACTGAAAAATTTTTCTTGGTTGAAAATGAAACTCTTGTTGAAAACTTGTCTTTTTTTGTTTAATTGAACTATTTTGTTTAAAATCAAGATCTTTTCTTTGTTAAAATATCAACTATTGTATTTTTTGTTGAATATTTATCTTTTTTTGGTTTAGAATTCAACTACTGGTCTGAAGTTTGAATTAAATACATTGTCAATTCAATAACATAAAAAACCGTTCAAAATTCTCGACAAAAACTTTACGCAATTTATGCTCGGTCCGGATACTATTACTCCCTCTAGTGTTCGAATCCCAGCAACTGAATTTATTTAAACATTTTTCTTTAATACCTTCAATTTAGTAATAAAACTCATATTTCTTGATCTAAAGTACATTTTGTTTTACAGTTTGGAATTTAATGGCCGATTTTAACGCTGATTTGTTTTCTCGAATCCTGGGAAGACATTTGAACAATAAAGAGCAATAAAGTCGAATTCGGATTCCTATCGATGCCCTTAAGCTCTGAGGAAGTTTGAAGCGAGACGGTTGGATATATCTCGTTTTGTGGAGTCATATCTGTGTTATTTTAGACGCAAACAGCGAGGTCCACTTGAATCGCAACTTTTCCGGTGGATGAACTCCGCGAAATTCGATACGGAAGCAACTCCTCTATAGCCCATTACGTTAAGGGTCTTTCGGTGCTTCTATTACAATTCGTAACGCGAAACCGTATCCTCGTAACCGTCTCTGAAACCACCCTCTATTCCCATAAACCGTCTCGTTGACTGAAACTACTTTTTACCCCCAATTATCTTGTTAAGAATTATATAAATCAGGAGTTTTCACTAAAAAACACAACTTGAAAAGCTTAGGCAGGGTGGTCCTTTTCATATTCCATCGACAAAAAATTATATAAAAAAATACTATCGAAATACAATAAAACAACCTGAATATGCTATTATTATGAGCTTTAAAACTCTTTTATGCTCTTAATATGCCATCTTTTTCCAACACATATTTCACGAAAAAGACTTTTTTCTTACGAATTTAGAAAAACCCGATTTCGAACGTAATACCGAACTGGCCCCGATCGGGATTCTCGTTCTGGCCCCGATCGGTAGAACTATGTGGCCCATACTTGGGCCAGATCGGGTCAGACCGATTTCCTACTGAAACGCCATCTCCAGGCGCTCAGAGAACTAGTGCTGATTATTGTTTTCTGATAGTGCAGTAAAACTGGAATCTTACTCGTCTACAATGTTCTCTTAAATACCTATTAAAAATGTCTACAGAGAGTACGCCACGTGTTCGGAAGCACCGAGCACTAGCCAGTATACCTCGAAACCTGAGTGTGGAAAATTAATTTATGTAATTAAACGCTCTGCGTCTCATTGAAAACTAACCCCAAACAAAATAATAATCAATTAAATTGTCTTTTTTTAAATAAATATAATTGAAATTATTATAGATGGCAATTTAAGTCCTGCGAAAGTTAATATTTTTCAACCCGCGCACTCAAGTGCGCATGCGTGACACTCGGCATCTAATTGGTAGCTATTCGCGCGCAGTTTAAAATGTTTAAAAATATTTTTATTGTTTTTTATTATAAATTATAGTATTTCAATTTATAAAAGTGTTCATTAGATCGACATTAATGAATACTAATAAAAATAAAAATTAATTAAAGGCATATTCTGCAAATTAAAAAAAATAAAGCGATCCTAATAAATGATAGCTTCCCGTTTAGAAATTGCCAAATATTTGCCTTATTTCCGACTTGGGCCAGATCGAGCCCCCTCTAGACCCTGGCGTGACATCCACTCTTGACGGTAGATGGCGCCACATTAATTTTTGGGGCTGAAGTGGGTTGATTCCAAATCTCCCAAACTACAATGTAAAGTGTAAACATAAAAAATATTTTAATTAATAATTAAAAAGTGATCAAATAAGCGAAGAAAAATTCCAAACGCGAGCGCCTAACCTAACCTAACTTAAAAATGAGTTTATTTAGTTATATTTATTTATAAGAAAAAAATCAAATGTAATATTTATTATTTATTTTTACATATTGCAAAATACTTAAATAGCTTATCATACACAAGTTTTAACTGTTATATTGCGTCTTTCGACTTTTTCAGTTTGCTCCAAAAAAGAGGTTTAAAAATTATTTTGTTTCTAATCTTACATACTCCAATGGTTTTAAATCTTGATCTGTTTGATAACCTAATTTTTATATTCTCAAATATTAGTTTAAAAGGTGATATACACGATTTTAATATTGTTATATTTAAAAATACCTTTTAATTAAGAATAATAAAAATATATTAATATGGGCCCAATCGGGGCCAGACCGGGACCCGATTGGGCTATCTCTGGGTGCTGCACTTGGGCTCCGATCGGATATCGCGTTTCATTTCGAGTCTGGCCCCATCTAGATAGCCCGATTTACGCCAAATTTAGGCGCGATCTGGCCCCGATCAGATCCATATTGGAATTTCTACTCGGTTTAATTTTCAAGCGAAAAGAATATATACAACTACCTTTTCGAATTTTCTAAGCAGTAAAACAATTAAAAAGAAATTTAATTTGTTTACACAAAAATATTCAATTATACATCATTTTCCAATCATTTTCATTATTGAAGTGAAAACTGAAATTTTTTTGAAAACATTCGAAAAGGTCAAGTTGTAGGAAATCTTTTCGGAAAAAAATTAAGCTATTATCTATTAGAATTCTATTTTTTTTAAATTTTCTAATAAGTGCTATGAATAAAAAATTTTTTGTATGGAATGCAAATTATTAAACAAAACATTTCCGGTTCTTTAATATTTTTTTCATAAAAAAACAATCTTTTCCTGTCAACTTTTACAATCTACAATAATCTTAAGTTTATTAAAAGTATAGTCAAACATTTTTTCTTAAACCTGTTCTTTACGTACCCGTTCTAATTTAATTTAAACTTTTAATTTCATTCGCTTAATTCATAAATGGATTATAATGAGACTGATCGGGCACCAACCGGGTTTCCCGATCGGTAGTCCCGACCCGGCCCCGACCTGGACATGTGTTTCATGCCGATCTGGGCCCGATCGGGGCCAGATAAAAGATACTGCACGGGAAAGTGAGTGTGTTTTCGATTTAAAAAATAAATTTGCAGAGTAATAGTGTACTATTTAAATAAATAAAATTACTATAGCACAGACCTTGGATCATCTGGGTCCGATTATGCAGAATTTATGCTCAAATCGTATTATGCTGTTATTTTGAGCGAATTATTTTTTTTTATGTTTGCTTATTTTAGAACGCCCAATTTTCAGGGATTTCAGAAGAATAATACTTTTCGCTCTACGTGGACTTTTGACAATTTATGCTCTTATGCTCAAGCATAAATTTGGTATTTCTAGGGATAGGGACATATTTCAAAATGGAGAAAAAAAGTTTCAATGGCAGGAATCGAACCTAGGACGGGGCCTAAGGCATCATAGATATATATAGGGGTGTAAATTGAATTTTTTCTTTTTTAAAAAGGGCGTTTTTTCGTGAAGGTATCTAACACGGGAGATAAAAATATGCCCTAAATTTCCATTCCACTTACCGGTCAAAAAAAAAAAAAATGTTCACGGTCATTATTATTGAATTATTGGATCTTTCAAAGCTGAAAATTTCTTCACTTATAGTAATAAAAACTGAACTCCAGTGAGATTCACTGAAACTGAAAATCTTTAATGTTAAACTTTTACAAAGTTTTAATTATTACGTATGAAATAGAAGCTTTTAACACTTTTCATTTAAAAATTTTTTAATTAAATGACATTAAACATTTCCAGAAAAATAAAAAAATACTCTATCTCTATTTTAAATTTGCTCAGGCTTTTTTATATTTTTCCATATTCCTTCCTATTTTCCCAACCCATTTCACATTTATCCACGCCCTTCTTGTTCTACCACGCGGTTTTTATATTTTCCTACGGTTTTTGTATACTTTCCAAATATTTTTTATATTTCCCAATTCTATTAAATAATTTCCAATGCCTCCTCCTTTTTCCACGCCCACGCACGATGCAAAATAGTAAGGGGCGTGGTAAAAAAAAGTTTAAATAGCGTGGCAAATTAGGAAAGAAATTGTTCAAATTCTTAGAAATCACTTTGAATTATATAAATTAAATGAAAAGTCCTTAGAATCTTTTTAAATACCATAAAAACTTTTAAATTCTTTAAAATCTTTGGTAATATGTTGAATATTTAAAAATCTTTTGAGATCTATCGAAATATTATAAAATCATGTGAAATCAGATGAAATCTGATAATTCCGAAAATTCTAAAAAATTGTTTTAAAATACCTGTTGAGCTTTTTAAATCCCTTAAAATCAGCAAATCTTCGAAAATCTCATAAAATTTTGTAAAATCCCTTATAATTCAATTATAGATTAAATATAATCTCTTAAAATACGCTCAAATAATTCAAAATCTTTTAAAATCCCAAGTTTTTGCATACTTTTCCAAAATTTTTTATTTTTGCCCATGCTATTTCATAATTTTCAACGCCCCCTTATCATTTCCATCGCCCAAGCATTATACAAAATGCGGAGGGGCGTGGCAAATATGAGAAAAGTATGGGGAAATATGAAATAGCGTGGGAAAAAAGGAATAAACGTGGGATACTATGAAATAGCGTAAAAAAATTGAACGAGCATGGTAAAAAAAGAGCATGGGAAAATATGAAATAGCATGGGGAAAGAGAAAAGGGTCGTAAGAAAATATGAAATAAATGTTCCAAATTTTCCGAAATCCCTTAAAATCCCTGAAATGGATGGACAAGTCCTTCGAATCTTTGCAAATATCATAAACTCTTTCAAATTCTTTAAAATATTTGGTACTATTTTTGCTATTCGAAATTCTCTAAGATCTCTCCCAATATTATCTGATACATCCGGAAATCCTGAAAAATGTATTCAAAAGATATTGAGAGCTTTTGAAATTCCTGAAAATCATTAAAATCTTCGAAAAATCTCATAAAATCACTTGGAATCTTTGAAAATATTCTAAAATATCTTAAAATCTTTGAAATTCCATTAAATAACTGAAATTAATTGTAAATAAAACATAATTATTTAAAATACCCTCAAATATTTCCCAGACTTTAAAATCTTTTCAAATCCCTTGAGTTTTTTGAAAGCTCTCAAAAATTCCTTGGACTTTAAAAAAATAATCTAAAATATTTAAAATCGTTTAAAATCTAATGAAGTTCCTTAAATACCTCCAAGTTATTAAAATAAGTTGGAAATTCTTTTTAATTATTTCTGAATAATTTCTTTGAAAGTTTATTAGAATATTATAAAATCCAGTAAAATCACATGAAATCTGATATTTCCTGAAATCCTGAAAAATGTATTCAAAAGATATTGAGAGCTTTTGAAATTCCTGAAAATCATTAAAATCTTCGAAAAATCTCATAAAATCACTTGGAATCTTTGAAAATATTCTAAAATATCTTAAAATCTTTGAAATTCCATTAAATAACTGAAATTAATTGTAAATAAAACATAATTATTTAAAATACCCTCAAATATTTCCCAGACTTTAAAATCTTTTCAAATCCCTTGAGTTTTTTGAAAGCTCTCAAAAATTCCTTGGACTTTAAAAAAATAATCTAAAATATTTAAAATCGTTTAAAATCTAATGAAGTTCCTTAAATACCTCCAAGTTATTAAAATAAGTTGGAAATTCTTTTTAATTATTTCTGAATAATTTCTTTGAAAGTTTATTAGAATATTATAAAATCCAGTAAAATCACATGAAATCTGATATTTCCTGAAATCCTGCAAAATTGATTTAAAATCTCTTCAGAGGTTTTAAAATTCCTTAAAATCATTAAAATCCTTGAAATTTCCTGAATAAGTTTTAAATATTTTTAAAATGCCGTGGAATATTTTTAAATACCATGATATATTTTGAATCTTTCGAAATCCCTTGAACCTTTTGCATATAAATTGTTGAAATCAGTTGAAAATTTCTTGCAAACTCTTCTAAATATCCTAAATTATTAATAGCCTTCAAAATCCCTTGAAAAGTTTTAAAGAATTTCCAAATTCCTTGCAATGTTAAAATATTATCTTAAAACTTTTGGAAATCCAATCAAATGATTGAAACCTGTCAAAAATTTCTTTAATTGTAAAATTGACTTCAGTGACCATCTTTAAAAAGTGAACAAAAAGTGCTCTGAAAAAAAATCACTTAAAGTGACTATTTCTTGCATTTTTTTGCAAATTCTGCTGCTGTCAATGTATTATAAAAATATAATAAAAATTAGAAACTGGTAAATCGAAATGATCACGGACTGCATCCGTTCAAATTTCCAATGTCAAATTATATAATTCAGCTCTTAATTAGATCTGCTCATCTATTTGAAGCAGACTAATGAATAATGGATTTTAATTATTCAATATGTTCCGCAAAGTTAATTATGAATCGATCAGCTCGCAATTTGCTACCCATTTTCATAATACGCTTTCCGGCCTTGATTTCGCCCTATTCGACAAGTTTTTTAATTTATTTAAAAAAATGAATATTTTTCGAAAACTTTTTTTCAAACTCCTAACAGAAAATAGAATAAAAGTTGCAAAACTTACATCCAGAGAACCATTTGGTTGAGTCAACAAACATTTGATTATTTTAACCAAATTTTTTTTTAAATTTTAATCATATCTAAGGTATTTTCCGATAAGCTCAAGAAAACAGTTTTTTTTTATTAATAAATTTTTTGTTCTGAGTACGTGAAAAGATATAAGCGTTGTGGCGAGGGGTTAAAGCCTTGAACAAGCAAGCAGACATTTACGATTTACAGGGTAGGAGACGGCAGGTTGGCTTCTAAGCCGACTGAACCATTCTACAAAGTAAACAAGATGGACCCCGGGACAGCTTATCCAGGCTGAATGCAACAAGCTATTTCCACTCGCTCGACCCTGTCGTTCCTTCGTTCCTCGTCACGGACAATTCGTCCCACTCTCCAAAATTATACATTGAAAAATAGCTACAACACTTATTGTACAGTTTTTTAAACTCATATTGAAGATGATTACAAAGATTAAGCTATTCGCAGGATAATTAAAAAAAAAACAGTAAAAACCAATAACCTCCCAATGTGTGTCTACGATGCTTTACTCCCCGTCCGGGGTTCGATTCCCGAAATCGGAACTTTTTTTCTCCATTTCTAAATATGTCTTTATGCTCTCCTAACTATTGTACAGTATTTCAAATTATTCTGAAAACAAACCAGACACTAAGATCTTCATATAATTACTTAATACTGCTTCCTTAACCCAGATTTCAAAATTAAACCAAGAATTTAATTAAGATCCTGTTCGTCGAAGCTGACAACTCTCAACAACTGCATTTCTCATTGTCGAGCTTCTTGTGACTATGACGATTTGGTTTCGTCTTTATGACACTGGGGGGGGGGGGGGGGGCGACACGTAACTGAGCCGGATTCTGGGCAAACGGGACCCTTGGGTCGGGGGTCGTAATATAGTTGAAACGGCACA
>JAAAKG020035293.1:0-19337 GCA_010014905.2 Druon quercuslanigerum
AAAGCGTAAGAACGTTTCTATATTTTTGTCATGCGCGTTGTCGATATAGTCTAGCAGACGTTTGAATTTTGATCCGCATTTTTAATATATAGCATAGAGGGGGAATATCACATCACACGAAAACATCAACGCGCATGACAAAAATGTAGAAAAGTTCTTACGCTTCATCATAATTCTTGGAGGGGTTTTTGTCCTACCCTCACTTACGGAGTTTCTACTCCTTACTATTACTTCGTGATGTGTGGGAAGGCTCTTCACTCTGATAACCCATCGTGTCGTTCAAAGTTAAATCCAAGTGGACAGGGGCCTCTTAACTTTCAAGTGAAAGACATTATATCCTCTGAGAATTGCACCCACATCTAAAATACTTCTAATATAACAGGAAAACGTTGAACCTCAAAAGTTTACAGATTCGGTGTTGTTTTCAGCTGCAACAAAAATGAGGCACGGGAGAATGAGAATGCAGCTATCTTAATGTTACAATTTCACAATTTAATTATTCTCATTTTGAGAAAAAATATCTCATATTGATAACATTAAAAATCAGATGCAACAAAAATGACTCAACTGTTTTTCTGTGTATACAATAAAGCTCGTTTTTACTCTCGCTTCTACTCTTACTTCTTGGCTGTGTGGAGCGCAATATCACCTGTGTGACCAATGGTAGAATCTATCATTTGGATTCCCTGGTATATTTCTGTAACTGTTCTAATTGAGACAGAGGCGGCGGAGCCGTAGGGACAGAGGGGTGAATGCCCCGAAATCGACCAGGTAGGGGCAGGGTATTTATTTGCCCCCTTTTGATTCGAATAATTAAATTCCTGCGAACGTTTAAATTTTTTTACAAAATAGAAATTCTCATTTCGTTTGCATATAGATCAACAATGTTTATGAGCTTCTTTATCCTATAACTAATACTATATTCTACCACTCATTAATAAATGTACACAGAGAAACATTTTGCTGCAATATTTTTTAAAAATCAGACTAGACTGTACTATTTTTAGTTTGCAATGGAGGGACATAGAGGATCTTTTGTAGCCACTTACTTATTACAGTAGAAGTAAATTCTAAATTCCTTGCATTGATATCTGCAGAAGATTGCAATATTTGCAAAGTACTATAGTAACGTCGACAGAGACCAACGCACGGATTTAGTAAGCGACTTAAAAATTGATGCCGTCAGATTAGCAGACGAAAAAAACCCAACATGCGACGCGTCGCATTGAAGGTTACAACACACGTGTCCTTTACACATCCTTTACAGGATGTTGAACTGTTTCACAACATTAAATTTATTTAAATTGCAATTGTACAGTAAACATGATTGTATATAGTTTATACATTATTATATACATGCAGGAATATTATGTTACAAGCTGAAACAGAAAAATGTAGTTAAAATAAAAAGCTGGTGGGAATCGAATACGGGTCTCTGACGCGGCAGCACGGCGATATTCCATTCTGTTAAACTAGATAATGAGATCCAGTAATGTATCGCCGTTATAAAGTAAATGCTAGCACTCAAATTTATTGTCATTAAATTATTCATTAATTGTTTACAGTGATGGCACTTTTCAAATTCTAAGCACCATATCTTAATGTAATCAAATATCCTAATATGGAGATTTAAAAATAATTTTTTTCTCTTTGTAGAAAATTGGTTTTTCAATTGTAACTTTTCGAATTATCATAATTTATTGTTATAAGGGTCTTTTGCAGCAAACCCAATTGAGTGATTGATAAATTTAAGGAATTTCAGTAAAGCGAAGTAGATACCATTAAAAATATGAAACAAAATTTAAAATTTAATTAAAATTATTTTTATTTCGGTCGACATCGTTTGCGCTCGACTGTACTCGATTATTCGAGAGCGATCTTCTGAATTTGATTTATTCCATGATACAAAAAATATAAAGTGTCATAGTACAATTCATATTCCTACAGACAATAGGCATTCCTCTTAAAAATTTAGTCTTTTATGCTATTCAACTACTGTATAAAAATATACGAATTATCGCCTTGGTCCCTCGATTGTAACCTAATTTAGTAATTTTTCCACCACCAAGTTTCTCAGTGTGAGGATCATAAATCAAAATCTTCGGAAATTTTTTGAATTTGTTCTGCAACCTTTGAGATCAATCTGAAATATTTTTGAAATAATTGTACTCTTTATGAAATATTTCTAATTCATCTGGAATCTTTGCGTAAGATATGAAATCTTTATGAAATCTTTGGGAAATCATTCAAAGCGTTGTAAAATCGATCCGAAATTTTTGAGCTTTGGAGAATCATTAAAATCTTTGTGTACTTTTTGGAATCTGTCTGAAATATTTGTGAAATAATTGAAATCTTTTTTTAAAACGTGGAAAATCACTAAAATCTTTTGAAATTATTGAAGTCTGTGAAATCTTTTAAATCTATTCGAAATCTTTGTGAAATCTTTGAAATCTGTCCAAAATCTTTGCAAAATATATAAAATCTTATAAATATTTAGAAAATCATTAATATCCTTATTAAAACTTTGCTAAAAATTGATGAAATTATTGGAATCTTTGTGAAACGTTTGGGATATCATTTACACCTTTGTGAAATCTTTTAAATCCATCCAAAGTCTTTTCTAAATCTTTGAAATCCTTGGAAAATATTTTTGAAATATTTTTGAATTGTGATATTATTGAAATCATTATGAAATATTTGGGAAATCATTGAATTCTTCGTGAAATCTTTTAAATCTGTCTGACATAATTGTGAACTATTTACTATTTTTTGTACTGAAAAGGACGAATTATCTGCAAGTAAATGCTCTAGCCCCTCATTGAGGATATAAGTATTTGACTGCTCCAAAAAAGCTCAAAAAAGGTCGTTGTTGGTGGTGTACACGTTTCTCCAAACCTGTTCAAATATATAATGTTCCGTCCGTCTAGCTGATATTTTTCCGAGGCGCCTGCGTAAGTCCCTTTTGATTTTGGACAAATGAGACTCAATGTTTTGGATATGAACATTTGGGTCATTGGGATTTACAAAGTTTCTGGAATGATTGACAGTTAAGTGTTTGTACTACAAATCACTCAAATGACTGTACTCACGTCACATATCGGTTATAATATGTGTTCCTGGTTCCAAGTACCGTTGAATCGCACATTGCAGTGTTTTAGCATCGCAGGATTCAACGTACGCCAAGAAGCACTTTTTCGTGGTATGGTCAATACCACCGACAATCCATCTCGTACACCTTTTTCGGCCTCTTTTGTACTTTATTATTCCGAAGGCACTTTCGTCTATTTGAACTATATGGCATACGCCACCAATCTTCTCGCTCTTTTTGATTAACCTGGCGCTATTCAAATCCCGGAATACGAAAAGAACTTTTCTGACGGTTTTCGGATTCAAACGGATTTTCTTGCTTGTCGCGGAAGATGGATATTTTAATATCCATATATCCATATAATATAATATGATTATATTAAGTTTTGATGAAGCTGAAAAATTTCCCCTCCCTAGGATTCGTCCTTTTCCTATAATCGTTTTTACCACAGTGATACGCTAGGTTTTGTTTTCCTTTTTTTTTAAATCGAAATTAACACACTTAAATCGCAAAACTTAGTTATTTGAAGGAGCGCCCAATAAACAAGAAAGTTTATTAGAGCGGTTCCTTCTACTTCCCAGTGGAAATTTTTCAAACTTTTCAGAAATTCCATTTTACTGGCTTGACCGACTGGACAGACAAAGCTTCGTAAACTGAATTCAGAAGATTTCCATGAATATAATTTACTTGCGTGGCCGTTAGAGAGGCTAGACAAGGTAATAAGTAATTAAAATGTTCTGAAAACGCCCTGATTGGTGTATTTTGCTCCAATCACATGAAGAACAGAAAGAATATTAACATAAACTGACTATAGATTAAAGAAAAATTTGAATTTTGCTTGTTATACGTGTTTCAGTTAACAAATAAAACATTTTATATGAAAAATAATGTTTACATTGTTTAAAAAATGAAGGCAGAAAACCACTTGTCACGTGTCAAGTTGGCAGCATCTTGCTTTTATTGGTGTATTTTCCTCCAATAACATGCAGAAGAAAAAGAATATTAACATAAATTGACGGCATCCTTTTTTTGTTTCTGTTACTCTTTACTTTTTTTCAAGAATCACAGCATTGTTTTCGTCAATGTTTTTTTTTGGTTTCTGTTACTCTTTACTTTTTTCAGGAATCACAGCATTGTTCTCATGAATGATTTTTTGGTTTCGGTTCCTCTTCACTTTTTTCAGGAAGCACAGCAAAATTGAAAATAATATTAATAATCAAAATAATAATAATATCCAATTAGAGCTTCAAGTCTGAATTTAAAATTGACCAAATTTTAACACTACTTTTCCCTACACTTTAAGTCAAGGGGTCAAGGGGGTCAAGGGGCTGGATATGAACTATGGACTATCTTTATACCAAAATCATTATAGTTGGCATAATATTTCAAATTTTTGGACAGGTTTACGTTATATTGATATTATTCACAGGAAATCGGTTATTAAAAAAAAATTATTTAAATTAAAAAAAAATAATTCTGAATAAATAACAAACTAAATTTGTCTGTAACGTCCAACATTAAAATTCAACTACGAAATTTTTGGAAAAAAAGAAGAATCAAACTTAGATAACACATTCTTGCATTTCTTTATTCAAAATAACAAATAATATAAAAAAGAGAAATTAAGTGAAAAAGAAGACAGCCTCCAGATCGTTAAAACTTTTTTTAATTTTAAATAATTTGCATTTAAACTCATTAGATGTCAAAGAAGGTGTATAATTATGAACAATTTGTTGGGATGTCCCATGTAGAAAATTATCGGGGAACTATTTGGGGCCAGGATAGCACGTCCTGACAGCTAATGCGTCGCTGTGAAGACAATGGAATTTTTTGTTTTGTGCATTTTTCTGTGTAAAACAAATAAAAAATAGCAGTGTTTTGTCCACCTTATAAACAATAACTCTTTTACCTGGGAAATACTGTCCAATTGGATGGGTTTTCCATTTGTAAATTTAATACAAATATTGGCTCACATATAAACCGTAAAAAAACTGTAATTAAATGACAGTACAATGCAAAAAAATAATTTCTTACTTTATTTCCAGGGTGGTAAAAATAATCCTGGATTCGTGCCAGACGAGCTCTTCCACAATGTGGACCTCGGAAAGTCACCCAAGGACGTTGGAAAGGTGGGTTCTAAAACTACTCATCATCTTTTGCAATAAGTGTCTTCTTCATTTATAAAATTATCCACGGTGCTAACAAAGTAGTTTTCATGCCCCAGGTTAAGCAAGAGACATTATTATTTCATGATCAAATTATACCGTTTTCAGCTTACAGGTGTCTACAGCCTTGATTACGGGATTCCCGATAAGAAGAAAATGCAACTTTCGCTGCCGGAACAGATGGTTAGCCTTGCATTGACGATCCTCACTCATGGCTCACTAAACGATCATAATTAATTACTTTTACATAAATTATTCCATTCCTAGAGCTGCAGCATGAAATAATGAAAAATAAATTGTTCTTTTGTATAAATTTCATTTTATTTTCTAATATTAATCACTACAAGGTCTATACTACGGTTCAAATAAGAAAAGTAGTAACGACATTCTGGATGAGTCTCCTGTCAATCCAATCCCAAATTTATAATCTTCACTATTTACAAATTATGTCTTAGTTTGCTTATCGTTAGAATTAAAAAAAACATATATTAACTTAATTATTGTTTTAGAATGTTAATTTTATGAATTTCATTTATACTTTGCTTTCTCAACTTATCACTGATTGCAGATACGGTAAACAAAAGACATACACCAAGTATCGTCACTACAATTTCACATTGAAATCTGGCAATTAATAATAATTCAAACATCACTAGATGAAAGATAAAGATTTAATGATTGTATTATAAATTTTTTCTGCTTTATATGAATAATCTTTCATGCGAATAGAGCGGTTAGGTCAACAGAGGACTCATTCACAATGTAGTAACTACTTTTCTTGTCGTGTTGGCAGTAAAGTCTATATAGTGATCAAATTGATAAACAGTAATACTTAGAAAACAGAAAGAGAGCTTTACATTATATTAGCTTTATATTATATATTTTATTATTTTATGCTAATATATTTGCTTTTTTAATGACAAAAAATAGACAATGACAGAAGAACCAAAGGCAAGAGCAACTTGGGGAAACGGTCTTGAATTTTTGATGTCCTGCATTGCGATGTCAATTGGTCTCGGAAACGTGTGGAGGTTTCCATTTACAGCCTACGAAAATGGAGGGGGTGCATTTCTCATTCCTTACATAATTGTACTTTTTCTCGTGGGAAAACCATTTTACTATTTGGAGATGATCATGGGACAATTTACGAGCAGATCATCAGTAAAAATGTGGGCCTGTGCTCCTGCCTTCAGGGGTGTTGGCTGGGCCCAAATGTTCTCAATGATTGCAGTTGGAACGTATTACTGTTCCCTAATGTCTGTAACACTTTACTACCTCATTGGCAGCTTTCAATCTCAGTTGCCATGGTCCACTTGTCTTCTTGAATGGGGAGAGACGTGTGTTAATTCTGGTAAAAGTGATGATCATATTTTGGAAGTTACCTCTAAAAATATGAGCCATATGAATAACATGAGGAGCTCAGCTGAACTTTACTTTACGTGAGTTTTACTATTTTGATCTTTGGGTTTCATTAATTTCTCAATTTTCACCGGGATTTTTGAGCCTGAGGCTAGCTACGCTTACGAAAAGCTCTAGAAAAAATGTGTTTCTTGAAAAATTGAAATTTTATTTGCTGAGAATGGAACAATTGTATACCAAAAGCTACCCAGAATAGTTACATACCTTCAGAGCTTGCAAAACCCATCATAAATAATTCCCTAAAGTTGAAAAAACTCTGTAAAAAACGCTGATTTGAAAAAACGAAATGTTTTCGCTGACAATAATCGAATTTCAGGCCAAAAGTATAAAAAAAGCTGTCCGCTCAGTCTTTGCGCTTTCCCCACATTTGCGAATAAACTGTTCAAATTTAAAAGACAAACCATTGGAAACTGTCATTTGGTCATTGTGAACTCCCTTTTGTCAAAACTCCTTCGGGTTTAACGAATACATTCTTATCACGTGTATGGCGCTTCGCAGTCGATTAACGTCTGTCAAAAACATGAAACATTCTATATTATGTTAACTCTATTATATATTAAGTGCATTTTACGTTATTTTTCTGTATCTATGCCCAGCATTACACATTCAGATATTACAAAATGAAGCACAAATTTTAGTCTTTATAATTATTTTTATTTTTTTTTTGCAATAATCATTATTACCTCTAATTTATGACCACATCCAAGAATATTAATGGTAAAGGCTGGATAGCGAACTCGACCTGTCTTTTTAGACAACAACAAAGTGCAGTGTACCGAGGAAAAATCTGATTAGAAAGTCTCTTAAAAATAAACCGAAATGATCATGAAAACGGGATAGCTGCAAATTTACATAAATATAATAAAATATTGTAATGATAATAATTCATGGTCAAACTATGTGTGCAATTTAAAAATAGTTAAGGGTAGTTTTGAATGCATTTTTAAAGCGAGAAACTTTGCGGTTGAACGTTTTATCATATTTTGCGTTTTTTAGCTATTTGGAATTTTCTACTGGCATTTTCTATGACTTCTTGATAGTAATCATTTTTTCTGGTCTATTTATCGTATCTAGTGAAGCTTCGAATTCACGAATCCTGGATAGGTCTTAATTCACAAAAATCTAATGCCTTCCATAATAAATAAAGAGAATTTAAACAGTTTTAACCTGTCAGTGCATGTGGATTCTATCCTCAATCAACCTCTAAAGTTTAAAAAATTCTGTAAAAAACACTAATTAGAAAAGTCGAAATGTTTTCACTAATTACGGAAGAATTTTATGTCGAGAATATACACACAAAAAAAGTTTCATCGCTCGTGGTAAAAACCACCCTAAACCAATCCTAAAACTTCAGAGATTGATTTGGCGTTGGTTCTACATGCTTTAGAGTGAAACTTATTTTGAATACTTTTGACATAAAATGCAGCTTTTCTCAACAACACAAATGCACTTATCAAATTAGTGCCTTATCACAGAATTTAAAAAAAATCAAAAGCTGATTTGAGGTTGGTTCCACATACGCTACAGGAATGAAACTTTTTCGGGAACCTTGCAGCATGCAAATCTGCAATTATCAGTGAAAACATTTTAACTTTTTAAATGAGCGTCTTTATAAAATCTTTAAAGCTTTAGGGGTTGATTTAGAGCATGTTCTACATGCTGCTAGAGGGATGAAAATTTTCTGGGTAGCTTTCGGAATAATATGCTGCTATTATCAGCAAAAAATTTCAACTTTTCAAGGAAAGATGAAAATCTTTTCTTCATTTTTTCCTGAATTTTGCGAACTTTAGACTCATGAAAAACTAAGGCTTTATAACTACTGTAGTTTATTTTTAATTTTGAAAATCCAATTCAAATATCAATTATGATAAGACTTAAAATTGAAATCGCTTTTGAAAAGTATTTATCATTCTAATTCTTTTTGAAACACAAAAACTTTCAGACACTATAGTCTGCACTTATACTTTGTATAACTAAATTTTTTAGTCTTTTCAATTAGGAAGGATATTGTATTTTGAATAATTTTCAAAACAATAAACTCTTAAACTGTTCATCCTCTTTACATTTAATAGTGATACATTTTTAAAAATTAAAATTTGTATTACTTAAAAAAGCACTTTTATTTGAAATTTTTCATTCTTGAAAGCCGTAGACATTTAATTGTTCGCTTAAAAATGGCACAATCTTGTAATTCTTTTATTTAAGATTTAAAAATGTTAAAAAGCGCGATATTTATTATGATTACGATATTATTATGAATTTTAAAGTTCAATTTGCAATCATTGAATTTTTGACGTTTTTAGGGGTTTTCATTCAATATGGTACAATCTGCAATTTTATAATTTTATAAACCTTTTCAATACTTTCAATTTGCAATTTATTTGTTAACGCAAAAAAGAAAAATGATAATCTTTGAACCAAACCAACTATCACATTTGAATGTTAGTCTCAAAATTATTCAATAATTTTTAACGTTTTCAAGATTTCAATTAAAAGTTGTTTGATTTCAAACGATTTTAATGTTATGCAAATTTATTATTTATTTTAGATGTTAATTTTGTTTGTCTACTGGTTTATATCAATATTATTAAAATATTGATAAATCTTAAGATTGTGAAAAAAATGTCTCTATCTTAAGATTTATCAATATTTTAATAATATTGATATAGACCAGTAGCAAACAAAATTAACATCTAAAATTAATAATAAAATATTTCCTGGTCAATAAACATAAGATCAACAATTAAAATATGTACATTTATTTATAAACACTTTGAACTTGAAATAGCTCTACTATCGATGCATCAAAATTGAGATTGTATGTATGATTTAAATTTGAAACTGTCCAATTTATAATACCTATATTTCAGTTTTCAATTAGTCCATTCGGAACGTTTGGGACTTTAAGATGGTTAACTACTAAGGCTTGCAATTTGAAATAAAAATTATAGAATCTTTAAGGATTCACACGATAAAAAATTGTTCGAAAATTTTATAATGCTATTGATTTTGAATTGTCTAGTTTATAAAGAAGTTAATGTATAATTGATAAACGGATAAGAAATTATTGATGTAATTTTTCCAATTTAAAATTGTTTAAGTATTAACGTTATTTTCAAATTGAAATGGTATAATTTTGAAATTGTAGGATTTCAAAACATGCAATTTGAACATTTAATTTCAAAACTAACAAATTTTGATATTATTATATGTATGCATATGTGTGTGTGTGTGTGTGTGTGTGTGTGTGTTATATATACATTGTGTTTGAAATTCCAAAACTTGAAACTTTTAATTCTTTAACAGAAAGACTGTGTTAAAGGAAAAACTCAACATTGATGATGGGGTGGGTTTACCCGATTGGAGATTAACCATATGTCTCTTTTTTGCTTGGGCTTGCATATTTGCCGTTCTAGCTCGAGGAGTTAAAAGTTCAGGAAAAGCTGCATATTTTTTGGCAATATTTCCATACATCATAATGATAGCTCTTTTGATTAGAGCAGTCACCTTGGAAGGTGCAGTGAATGGAATTATATTTTTTATAAAACCACAATGGGACAAACTTTTCGATCCCAATGTTTGGTACGCTGCGGTCACACAGTGTTTCTTTTCACTTTCTGTGTGCTTCGGAGGCGTTGTCATGTACTCTTCATATAATGAATTCAATCACAATATTTACAGGTAAATATCTCAAAAGTAAATTCATCTCAGTTATATAATTCGCCGAGAAAATGATTCTTCTACGACAAGAAAAAATTTAATCCAAAAGAACGAATTTTCAACAAAGTAGTTCAATTTTCAGCCAAAAAAGATTACTTTTGAACCTCATAGTTAAATTTTCAACAAACCAGTTGAATTTTCAACCAACAAATATAATGCTTTAAACAAATGGTTTAATGTTTAAACAAAAAGAATAAACTTAAACACAATGGTTGCATTTTCAACCACATCATTAATTTTTGTTAAATATAGTTGAATTTTCAACTGAAAAAGATGAATTCTCAATGAAAAATGTAATAGTTGATATTTCCACACAAAGAAACGGATTTACAACAAAATAGTGGAATTTTTTAACAAACTGTTAATTGTTGAATCCATAGGTATAAGTTTTCAACAAATGGGTTTAAGAATATACACTACGTACAATCAATCTCAAAAGTTGTCTATCTTTAAAATGATTTATAAAATCGACCAAAAAGAAATATTATTGATTTCTGTAAATACTAATGGAGGCTTGGAAGCACACTTCAGAAAAAATAATTCACGTTAAAATTGTTTATTTAACAGTAGTTATTTGATGGTTTAGTTTTTTCTTTCTCCTCAGGGTAAAAGTTACAATTTTTATTTAATCCTAATGATCAAGGCCTCATTTTATTCTGCGAAGGATTCTATAAATTTCTGTTTGGGTTGATTTTAATCAAAAAAATTAATTGAGAAATCATACAGTTATTATTATTGTAAACAATCATTGTTTTAATTTTAATTAACGACACCTAAATAGAATTATTGAGAATTCTTCAAAGAATAAAATGAGGCATTGATCATTAGGAATAAATAAGAATTGTAACCTTTTCCTAAAGAGAAAGCAAAATCTGAAACTCTAAATAACTACTGGTAAATAAACATTTTACCTTGAATTATTTTTTGTAAAGTACACTTAAAAGCTTCCGTAAAGAATTGCGGAAATCAATAATAAATCTTTTTTTTGATTTTATAAATCATTTTAAAGATTAGCGACTTTTGAGATTGATTGTACGTAGTGTACATCCTTAAACCGAATAGTATAATCTTCAACCTAAATAAATGAATTTTCAAACAAATGTTGAATTTTAAAACAAAAAAGATTTAACTTCAACTAAAAATAGGTACATTTAAAACCCAATATTTGAAATGAAAGATGAATTCTCAAATAAAAATATAATAGTTGACGAAAATGAAGATTTTCGAATAAAATGATGGAATTTTCAACCATAAAGATGAATTTGCAACAGAAGTTGAATTTTTAACTAAAAAGGACGACTTTTGAATAAAATTTTGTAATTTTCTACAAATATATAATAAAATTTGTAACTCAAAACATAATCTTCGGGAGGATACCAACCAATTTTTTATTTCCCTAGACATTTTACTGTTAATGAAAAATATATCTATTATCCTTGCTAGGATTAAAGTGATGAAATAAAAAAAATATTTAAAAATTGATTTACAGGGACGTCATCGTGGTAACGACCCTGGACACCTTAACTAGCTTAATGGCAGGTTTCACTATTTTCGGGATTCTTGGCAACCTTGCCCATGAACTTGGAACGGATGACATTACAAAAGTTGTTCGCGGAGGAACTGGTCTCGCCTTTATATCATATCCCGATGCTATTGCCAAGTTTACTGTTTTACCACAGGTGAGGACAATAATTACAACTATTATTTCTATAGCCTATTATTAAAGTTGTTCACTTGTTCTACTTAAAATTTACATAATTAATAAATATAAGAAATGATTCGATTCCTCGTGAATTTTTATTACGCAGGTATGCAATAAACAAGTTGTTCAATTATTTTATTTGAATTGAAGATAATTCGGTATTGAATTATAAACTAGAAAGGTTTTCGTCCAGACATCTCACTCGAGAAAAAATGTCACTTTTTTGCAAAAGTAATTTATTGAGGGATTCTGGTGGATATGTTAAATTCGCTAGAATTGACGACGACGCATCACGGGAATGTTTTTGAAAAAAGTTCCAAAAATCGTATTTGCATAGAGATAGAAAATAGAAAATTCTAAAAAAATTATAGAGTCAAATGGTTCTTATGAGCTTTAATTTCACCATTTATAAATATTTTCTTTCCAGTTTTTAGAATAGAGAGAAGGAAAAATAAAATTGGTTTTAGCTAGTTGTCATTTACAATGAATTTGAAGAATATTTTAAAAATATTTTAAGTATAGGTAATACTTTGAAAATTTTGTAAATCATTTTTTTGTATAAAAAAACATCACAAAACCTAATGTACTTGAAACTGCAAAAAAGGTAGTCTTTGTGTATTTGTAGTTCTCAGCGTCTCAATTATTATGTTCCTTAAACTTATGAAATTTTTAATTTTTTATACAAATTACATAATACAGTAATTGAAAAAGCGGTTGATTCTGAATATCTTATTCTTAAATCACGAATTGCAAAATTAATCATTTTTTTAATTCACTTGTCTTCAATATATTATAAACTGCAAGAGTTATTCAAATATGTTGTTTTCCAGAGGAAATGCGACGACATGGTTGGCACGCATCTTAACTATTTGCCTAATTTTTTTTAATAAGTTATGAGTGTTTGGATTTTAAAAATTAAAAACGCATTTTTTTTAAAAATGATCCAAATGTTTTTTTAAAGAGTAACATTTTTGATCTAATACAGGTATTTATTTTTTTCTTCTAATTCTGATAGAATTGCTAGTTCTCTTTCGGCATTCGTTAGAAAATTTAAAATATGGTTCAAAAGTGAAAAAAGGGCTTCAGTTTTTCTGAAAATATTAAAGTCGATTTACTCAAAATTGCACCGTCTTTTTTCTGTTTCTTTTTTTCTAGATTCGCCATAATTTAAAGAGTATTTTTTATGATATTCTGCCCTTTGCCAGTGCCTTGGTGAAATGAGACCATTATTACAAGATATGTAAGAAGTCAAAAGAACAAAATTGTTTCTTTAAGAGATTTTTGATAAAATATGTATAAAATTCTTAAAGATTAATTTTTTTCTTAACAATACTATTTTATGTTGTGACTAAAAACCAAAAAGTTTGATTCTTTCAGTACACATAGACACTGCTGAAAATTAATCTCAAAATCTCTAACGCAAAATTAGGTAATGTTAATTTAAAAGTTATATTTAAGGATTTATATCATTTTCAACGTGGTAGCATTCTAGAAGAAATAATTATTATTTAAAATTTAAGTTCATTCATGGATGAAGAATTAAAAACTGAAACTTTCAAAATAAGTTGATTAAGAAATATAATAGTATCAAAAATGTAAACGCTTTGTCAAAAATTGGAGCATTTAAAATTCGCAATGTAACAGTTGTAGCTTGAAATCCGGTTGACTTAATTTAACTATTTACAAGTTAAGTGTCCAGATTTAAACTATTTGTCTTGCTTACAAGGTTTAAAATTAGAAATAAAATTAATTTAAGTTTATTTAAAAAAGTATTTCTGAATTTCTAATAAAATTGAAAGCTTTTTAAAATAAAAAAACATTAATACTTAAAATCCTTGAATATGTTGAATCGAACAAAACTTATCTTCTACAAAACCAATGTAAATTAATAAAACATGGTAGAAAGCATTAAATGTCAGAAGGGTTATGTTTTTTAAGAAAAACTACTATTAAAAACTAGTTTTATTAAAAAAAAACTTGAACTCAAAACATTAATTAAACCATTTTTTCAGCTGTTTTCAGTTCTATTCTTCCTTATGCTCTACGTGCTAGGAATTGGAAGTGCGATTGCTATAGCCGGGGGAATAATAAGCATAATTAGCGATCAATTTCCATCCTGGAAATATTGGCACGTAGTTTTAGCGACTTCTGTTTTTGGTTTTTTGGTCGGGACCGTATATTGCACCCCCGTGAGTACATATCTGTCATAATCTTTTTTTATTTAGATGATAAATATATATTTATGTTATTAATCAAAATTCTACATTTCTATATTATATTGCTTAATATTATTCACCAAAATAGGGAGGACAATTTATTTTGGGCTTGGTCGATTACTATGCTGGCTCCTTTATTGTGTTCATTCTCGCAACTCTTGAAATGATAGGAATTTTTTGGGTTTATGGATTGGAAAACTTTCTGGATGACGTAGAATTCATGTTGAACAGAAGGCCGTCGATTTACTGGAGGATATGTTGGGGTTTAATCACTCCACTTTTATTAATGACCATTTTAATTTACAATATTCTTACCCTCACTCCTCTCACTTATGGAGGTGTGCTTTATCCCGCAAGTGCTTATGGTAAGTCAAATTTGATTAAGCTTTAACCTCTCATCTATATAACTCTTGATCTTTGACCATTCGCTTTTAATTTTGACCCCTAATTATGAGCCCCCACCTTTATGCTTTGACCCTTGTCTCTCAACCCCTGATCATATAATAAAGAATTTAATTAATTGACAATTATAATTTTACAGCTGCAGGATGGACACTTCTCGCTTTCGGTGTTTTGCAACTGCCCCTTTGGCTGATTTATACAATAATCACAAAAAGAGGATCAGGCATGCCTAAGGTTTGTCCAAGAAAATATAACGATTTGATAAAAGTTAAATTAAATTATGAATTCATTATTAATTAATTTTTTTTTAACTTTTCAGATGATCCAAGAAGCGTTTAGGCCTTCGAAAGAGTGGGGACCAATAAAATCATCTGACTTAGCATCTTGGAGAATATTTAAAGACGCCAAAAGACAAAAACGAGAGAAAAGATGTGCGTCAAAAATTAAACAATTCCTTTATGTGATCATCGGTTGTGAAGACAGATTAATATAATCGTTTTATTTTATCATGATAAAGATTCTTTTACATCTAAAAGACACTCGAGGCTAGAGAATATATGTACTATAAAAGCGATAGATGGAAATTATATAATGATAGAAAGTTGGATAACAAACGTCTTAGGAGGCACTTTGTAAATTTATTACGTATTTCGTTTTTTTCTTTAAACTTTTAATCACTTCTATTGAAATCCTACTCAGTTCGTTTTAAATATTTTTCCTATTAGGTATTTTTACTTCAATCGCCGGCTAACTTCACTTCGTAGATTGCTGAGGGGAAACCAAGGGACCAAATGCATGGGATTCAGTTCATTTTTGCACTATTTTGCTAATATCTTGGTAAAAACTAATTTTTTATATATAAAAAATAGTTTTTATTCGTTAAGATTTATTTAATGACACAATAAAATGATAGTAATTATTATTCATTACGAAGATATTACAGAAACAAAGTTTTGTTCTATACATTTGGTCCATTGTTTTCCCCTCAACTTTAACGAAGTGAAGTTAAATCATGGTTGAAGTGAAAATACCTAATACATTTTTTATTCTTATATTAAAAGACGGGATTGACTTCGAATTGTGCGAAGTTTGTCAATTGCTCTAGTGAATATACATTACAATCGTTACCGTCCTTTTAACTTTTAAGTAGAATGTACCTGCGCAGTAACTTTAATTGAAAAAGGTTCTCACGTGTAGTTGTGAAGTAGTTATTCATAATTAGGAAAAATGTGACTGAGATATTAATTAATTTTGATCAAATTAACCATTTCGTTCTGCAATATTTAATAAGATTTATTTTATTTCAAAATCTTTTCATTACAAAATTTTTGATTAGTAAATTGAATAAGATACATATGTTACACCAGATAAAACTTAAATCTTTTCTTCCTGCTATCTCAGGCTAATTTCCCCTAATTAGAGAAATAATATCGCAGTATTAGAGAATTTTATGTACGTAGTTTCTCTGTGACGCGAAAGAAACAGTTTGCTTTCTGATGATAACGAAAATATTTCTTTTATTTATCAATATTAAGTAATAATAAGTGATAATTGTACATTGTACAAAATTGCTGTGTGATTAGTTTAATGCATAATGTATACTAATAATATTATTGAATGTTTGGGCACCAATAATATAACTGCAAATGTATACGGAAAATTAATTTTCATATTTCAAATGAGGACATTTTTTTATCCATGAAAACTTATAAATCATGAAAAATTTGAGTGAGTCGATAAAAAAATGAATTTGTAATACAATTTTAGAATAAAGTTGAATTTATTAGAATTTAAAATTCTATTTGAATTCCAGTTCCAAAATTGCGATCAGAATTCAATTTAAAAAACTAAAACTCAAAATATTTTTAAATTTGAAATTATGGTAATGAATGAATAATTATTGTGTAAATCTGTTTACTCATAGAGCCGGGACAGCATCAGACCGCAATCAGTAATTGTATTTCTCTTCATTTTTCAAATAGTTGTAAGATTATAATAATGATTGTAGAGAAAGTTTAAAAAGCTATACGAATCCCTGTGAAATTTGAAAAAACGAATATAATACAGTATGTATGATACTCTTTATTTATTGAACAAAATTAAACTTCTTTTATTGTAAGGTAAATAAATATATGTCAAAGTAATTCTTCAATTTTTAATGAAATGCAGAACCTCAGATTTAATTTTCATAATAAATCTTTATTTTCATTTATTTTTCTATCGACTAAAAAGCTACGATTTATTTTTTGGCAATAGAAATTTTTCTTTAAATCACAATCTTCCTTAAACTGCAAATTTCAAAACTTTATAGTAATTGCTAAGTGCAGTATTTATTTTTATAATTAAAACTTACAGATATATTAAAGAATTTATATTGATGTCAAAAAATTATATTTTCATCTAAAACTTGCCAAGTTTCTTCCAGATTTTCTTCAATATCTTCTTCATAATTTTCATTAATATAATTTGCTTCCATCTCAAATTTCCGCTAGAAATTAAAAAAAAAAATTTCTTTTTAAACTATAAGCGGATGGATAAATAAATTATTTTCACGGTAACGTTATTATTAAACGGTTTAACAATATATAATTTTTAATTAAAAGCTCAGAGAAAAATTATTATTTTTAAAAATAATACTACTTTTAACTTCAACTTTTCTCGCTCTGCCGTTAATTCCATTTCGCATTCTTTTCGTTTTTTCTTTCGCTCCTCGCATACCTTAAACATTATTTTCTTTACTTAAAAAAGTTTGGCTGAAAATGTTTCCAGAAAATCAAATATTGGTACAGTACTCAATTTAATAATACAGTAAACGTACACTTATGTCGCAAAGCGCCTAGTTCCTCTGCCCCTATACGCACTTATTTCATCGTGCGCAGTTCCTTCACCTCCCACCACGGTCCTTATGCGGGCTATACGGTAATGGCCGCGGAGGGACTGACCAATTAAAAAGAGGCTCGAAGAGCGGGAAGTTTGAATTGAGTGTTTTAATACGACGTCATGGGAATGCAGATAACTTTTTCGAGAAAATATTCGAAACGTAAAAGTAACCCGTAAATGTCAGAATAGTAACTAAGAAAATCATTCTACACTTTAGAAACATTACTATTCAGTTCTTTATAACTTACCGTTGCGTTTAGAAAATTTTCCCCAAAAAGTGGTGTGCAGTTGCAGGACAGTGCCATGTAGGTACCAAAGAGCATGCACACTGTTAAATTAATATTAAATTTATTATATCAATGTCTATTAACATTGATATGTCAAGAATATGAAATCGCCATTAAGAGCGTGTATATTAAATTTTATATACATTCATGCTAATCACTTAGCATTTTATCCAAAAAAGTTGTCTGCATTCCTATGTCCAAGATATTGTACGTATATGAACAGTGGTCAATAACTGTGCTAACCTTCCTAATAACACTTGCACCTAGGCGTCCGCTACAAGACCGAGGCAGGTAATGAATATTGTTGGACACAAATACCCTGACGACTCGCGGGGGACATAGGTGAAAGTTTACTTTATAACAGTTTTGTAATCAAAAAGTAAACCTTGAAATGTAGAAGCGACTGACCCAAAAATTCGACAGGATCTTTTGGCTTTCTTAAAATAATTTCACGAAGTGCGTCTTTAATTGGAACCGAAATGTAATTTTTTAAGTACAAGCTATCCAAAGACACATATTCATCTGAAGAAGATGATTCCGAAATTGCAGATGCCGAGGACTCATTATCATCATTTTCACTTAATTGAATTTGCCACAACTTCTGCAAAGTTTCTAATTCTTCAGTCGGAAATCCCAAAGCTTGCAACAATCTAGTTTAGGAATATAATAATAATCAAAATAAACTGTCTATTATAATTAATGAATTAAGAAAAATAAGAAAATGGAGAGATTTATGGGCTTCCGTTTGTATGGGAATAAAATAAAAAGATTAAAAAATTTTAAAAACCTTATCGTCTCTTCAGTAAGACCATTTCTTAATAATCGAGCCATGAGATCATTGCTAATCCCTCTTTGCTTCAGGAGCTGAATAAAATTTGCTTTCGCACTTCCAATCGATTTTTTACATTTTCTGACATTCATGTCTCCCTTTCCGTTTTCATAACAGTCCTTATTAGATTTTTTATCTTTAGCTTCTTTAGCATGTTTAACGTTTTCTCTTTCCTTATCATCTTCTTCTGCTATAAATTATAATATTTATTACTTTTTATCTAAGTTAGGGTTAAGTTAATTTTATTCACTTCTATTTCCATTTATTTTTTGGCAGAAAACTCAACTGTTTTGTTGAAAAATCGTCTTTTTGGCTTACAAATTTAACAATTTCATTAAAATTTAATTAATATGTTGGTTTGAAAATTATTGAAGATTTAACTACAGTGAACTTCCACCTATGCCCCCCGCCGAAAAACGTATACGCTCACAAATATCCCTCTTTGGAGAGGTCGCTGCCCCTACCGCGAGTCGGCAGGATATTTGAGGCGCCGGATGCAAAAAGGAGATATAGAATTATTTTACTGGAGTGGGAAGGTGGGAAGGCCCCTAGGCTCCTGAAAATGAAGTCTTGAATTTTAATTTTTGAAATATATATCCTTAGTGGAAATTTAATTTCGCATCTTTTTC
>JAAAKG020035304.1:0-19337 GCA_010014905.2 Druon quercuslanigerum
TTATATGTTAATCATTTGAATTTATTTATTAGAAAATGAGACTGAATAAATTAGACTTATATATATATATATATATATATATATATAACTCGTGCATTGTATTAATTTATAAGCGTTTCAAATAAATGTTAAAAAAATTAATATCAATTTATTTTTCACGCGGTATTTGCAACTCATTGCACCACTCTTTTTTTACTTAAAAATCAAATTCTTGAATATGAAAAAATTAAAAAATATATTTTTTAAATACATCTAATATTGCAATGAAGTAAATTAAGCATGTTGCAACTTACTAAGCATTTTATGTATGCTTAGATCGTGAAAAGGAGCTTTTATTTATGAGCGGGAAAAATGCGGCAATTGTCCGGGAATTTCGTGGCTAAAATTTAGTAGACACCCTGTAAATATATTTGTTAAAATAAAATTTATAAGATTTGAATCACTTTAGTATAAAAGTTTGTTAAATATACACGATTCTGCAACATTTTCCATTTTTTTAATACAATAAGAATCTTATAATATTGTGAAACTTGTAAATATTCTAGCTCACGTCAACTCGCATGACAATGAAAAGAAGATAATTATTTACTTACTCAATCTGATTCCAAAAAACATATATAGTACAATTTATATATTTTATAACAATTAAGATTTTTATTTGACTGAATAACGATTATTCTAGAATCAACTTTCACAATTTAATTTACTTCGGTATTTTCCCTAGTTATTTAGCGTAAATAAATACGATTTAAATAATTATTTGAAAATTTATAACTAATTATGTGACTACCTATTTACAGAATTTGATTAATTAACATGTTTCTATAAAATTTTTCATTTTGAAAAAAATTGCATTTTTTAAGTAATCATTTTTTATAAACTATATTTTTAGTATTCACGTTTAATTGGGTTTTATATAGAGATTTTTTTTTTTTGAACGTATAAAAAGGTGACGAATCTGAGGTTTAGTTTTGATGTTATTATTATTACCATTACCAAGCATTTCTTTAGTTCAGAGAAATTTAGAACAATAAAAATTTCGAAAAATTTACATTTAGAGCAATCAAAACATTAATTTGTTTTAAAATTTATTATTTTAAATTATATTAATATCTCTTGGATTTAAATAAACATTCATTTTCGACAAATAGTTTGTACTTTTGAATAACAAAATTTTAACTTCGGTATTTTCCCTAGTGATTTAGAATAAATAAATACGATTTAAATAATTATTTGAAAATTGATTACTACTTATGTGATTGCCAATTAACACAATTTGATTAATTAGGAGTTTTCTATTAAAATTTTCATTTGGAAAGAATTGCATTTTTTAAGTAATCATTTTTTATAAACTATATTTTAAGTATTTAAGTTTAATTAAGTTTTATAAAGAGATTTATTTTTAAGCGTATAAAAAGGTGATGAAACTGAGGTTTAGTTTTCGATGTATAGAGTATCATTATTAAATGTAGAAGAATATTGCTATCCCTGAAAAAAAAATTTTTTTTTAATTGATTAAAAAATAGACAATATTGTGCCAAAAATTGTTCTGTGTAAAAAAATTTAATTTTTGATGCTGAATCATAAAAAGTTTTAGAAACCTTGCAAAACTGGGCCACTACACTCTTGTGAGAAAAAATATTTTGTAATTTTTAGGAATTAAAAATCTCATTTTTCTCGTATACGACACAAAACTTGCTTTAAATTTCATCGATTAAAATGAATTCTATTTCTAAATTTTATAAAATTATACTCTTAACATACGTTTATCTTATATCATTTAAGATCTTTTTTCAAAAAAATAGACAAAATGATTAAAAGTTGACAAAAATGGCATTTTGTTTAAAGAACTTCTTTGATGAAATTATTAATGTTCCAGAGCTTCAAAGCAAACAAAAAGTGGTTTTTATCTCTAAAATTAAAGAAATATAATTTTTCATAATTCAAAATCTCTTTTGTATCGAAATCGAATCCTTACCGCATCCTTACCATAAGTATATCTTGTTTATTTTAACAAAAAGGTTCAAAAAACAAGAAATAAATCTTTTAAACCAAAATCTATTGGATATTTTTCTTAAATTTTTTTAGAAATAGATTTTTAAATAATTAAATTGTTGGTAGATAAATACATGCATAAATAAATTACTTTACAAATTTATTATTCTTCATATCAATAAACTCTAAGATTAAATTTAGAAAAACGCGCTTTTTCCTTATTTTTAAATTTCTTTTCAAACAATCCTCAATCAAATATAGTAAACATTATTATTGAAACGAATGTATTATTATTTATAAGAAAATTCTCGTAGAATAATGCTAGAAGGTTACATTTTTTTCTCAAATTTTCTACTTTTTGTCCACTTCTGAATTCAATCAATCAAAACAAAACTTAATTTTTTTATCAATTTCTTAGTATTCTTAAAAAATATATTTTTTAATAATGCTAGACAGTTGCGGTTATTATTATAAATTTTCACTCAACGTCCCAAGTTCGATTCCTGTTGGAGGTTTTTTTTTCTCTTCGAATTTTTCTGTCATAGATTCATTAAGATTATAAATTGCGTAAATGTTTTTAATGAAATATGTATGATAATAGCAACGCTAATTATAATTTAGGCTGAAATAATCTAGTTTTTTTATACAGAAAATTTTTTAGCACAATTAAAGTACGAACTAATTTATTTCACTCGCGCATGGTTTAGGTTAAAGAAGTATTGATTTGAATCAGTGAAAATTTATTTTGCTGCAAATATTCCAAAATTTAATGTGAAAAAAATACTTTTTTGAGTATATAAAATATTTTTTTACTTTAAAGTTTTCCATCTATCAATGAGCATTTCTTCAGTTCAGAAAAATTTAGAACAATGAAAATGTAGAAAAAATTGCATTTGAGCAATGAAATATTCATTTGTTTTGAAACTTATATTTTTAAATCATATTAATATCTCTTGGATTTAAATAAATATTGATTTTCTAAAAACAGGTTGTATTTTTAAATCAAAAAATGTTGACTTAGTTCTAGTAGAATTTCATGGGCAGAGTTAAATTACTTCTTAAGCTAACTGTAATAAAATTCGTACAAGTAATCATTTTTCAAGTGCATGATTATTTAATTTTATACTTATTTAATAATTTCTAATTACATCACAATGTATATTACAATTTAGATATAATCGTTTGTTAAAAGTATAATATTTAAAAAATATTTTCCCAAGTCTTGAAAATGTAACTTATTTCGGTTGAATTGTAGTGTTTTTTATTCACCCGTGTAGAAATCGTCATATATTTTCCCGAATACCAATCTAGCTCTGATCGGTGTAATATCTTCGGGGCCAGATGGGGATCATTCCATGGCCCAGACCCGGACCAGATCTGTTCTGGTATTGCAACGCCACATAGTTCCAATTTAAGAAAATTGCTGTGCTGTCAAATTAAGTGTATTATTTTTGTTAAAACTCATAGTTATAATCTGAGTTAAGTGTGTTAAAACGTATTGAATATTTATCTTGAATCGAAACCTAATCTCAAAGTTGAAATTCATTTCAAAAGTTATTATTACAGGTGCCGGTTATTACTTGAATTTTTCCATGTAAAGTGACGAAAAAGTATGGGGTTTTTTTCATCTTTTTTTTACTTGAAATTATTAATATTCGTCTAGTGGAATATTTCTTATCATTGCTTATTTAATTTTTTACTATTTAAACAAATGGAGGTCGTTTAAATAATTGTGCTTCGAAAATTCGTTTTTCCCCTACAAATCGTTACTATTAGTATATTTTTTTATGTTTAAACAAATAAAATTTAAATGGATTTTGTTTAAATAATTTTTTAAATAAAAATTGCTAATATTTCTTTAGTGGAATATTTATCAACATAGTTAGATTTATGTTATTTTTTTGAATTTTTGTAATAAAAATTATTACCTCTGGTCTAGTCAAATATTCAAAACCATTAGTTAATTAATTTTCAATTATTTAAACAAATACAATTTGTGTGAAAAATGTTGTTTTTTGTCAAAAATTCGTCAAACTGGCATCTTATTTTCTAATACTTCTTAATTGTTAAAAAAATAAATTATTATTTATTTTGAACTAATAATACTATTCAGCTAATTATTTGTTTACATAATTAAAAATTAATGAACCAATATTGACAAATATTCCACTAGACCCACCGTAATAATTTTTATTTAAAAAAATATGAAGGGAGAATATTGAAACAAATTACATTTGTTCAAATAATTGAAAATGATTAAATAATGTTAATAAATATTTTACTAGACCAATAGTAACAGTTTTTAGGGAAAAAACAAATTAAAAAAATTATTTAAAAAAATTCCAATTGTTTAAACAATTAAAAGTTCATTAATCAATGTTATTAATTATATTAACAAATGATAAGAAATGAAATATATATACTTCAGTTTATTCTTTTTTTATGTTTTAAAAGTATTTAAAAAAAAAAAAAAATTTTAATTATAAATTTTAAAAATGGATCAGGTACTGATCGGGTGGTCAGATCGGGTGCCAGACCTGACTCCGATCGGGCCGTGTGTTTCATAAGTGATCTGGCCCAGGTAAATTTTCCAGATCTGGGCTAGATTTGGCCTGGTATGGGCCTGGACTGGGCCATAGAAAAGTTTCTACACGGCCAATTATTTGCTTGAAAAGACATCTTTGCAAGTTGAAAATTGCATTATATATTTATTTTTAACCATTTAGTTAAAAATGTTATTATTTGGTTGAAAATTGAACTATTTGAATAAGTTATTATCTTGGCCGAAAATTCCAATTTTTCATTATTTGTTTATCCTCCTGGATTGGAAACTCATGTTTTATCGTAGATAAGTCATCTGATTTGGTTGAAAATTAATTTTTTGTTAAAAATTCTGCTGTATTCTGAAAAGATCGGCTGCTTTTTTTTAATATCTTACTATTTGTTTAAAAGTTTAACTATGTTGTTAAAATTTAATTTTTTCTGTCTTAACGTGAAAATAATTGGAAATCCAGATAGTTGATTGAAAATTCGCCCAACATTGGCAAATTGGTTTATCATCACTTACGAAATTAAAGGGTTAAAAGAAATTCAAATTTTCTGCACTTCAAGTATTTGAAACTAAAACGAAATAATTTTTATTGCATAAGTTTCACAAAGAATTTTATCAGACTTTTTGCCGAAGTATTTGAGAATATTATTAATATTTTATGTATTTTATCAGATCCCAAAAGATTA
The DNA here is from genome assembly GCA_010014905.2 of Druon quercuslanigerum. Lineage (NCBI taxonomy): Eukaryota > Metazoa > Arthropoda > Insecta > Hymenoptera > Cynipidae > Druon > Druon quercuslanigerum. The sequence continues at coordinate 5,233 of JAAAKG020035304.1, forward strand.
AAATTTTTTTTTTAAATTTCAAGAAACGCAAAAATTTTTGTAGTATATTCAAGGATTTTATGTGATTTCAAAGAATATTACAAGATTTATCAGATTATATAGGAATTTTAATTATTTCAAAGGACTTACGGAATTGTAAAATATTTTAGAAACTTTAAGCTGTTTGAAGTAACCCAAAGAATTTCAAAAAAAAATTTAAGTTCAATGTATTTCAAAAAATTGTGTAGCATTTCGAAAGATATGATAAGATAACAGATAATTTGCAAGTTTCAAGAAATTTAAAAGAGATTAAAAGAGATTTAGAGATTTAGAAGACAAAAATAATATGAAACATTTAGTAGAATTTAAAGAAAATTTTAAATATTTAAGGGATTTCAAAGAGTTTCGTGGGGAAATAAATAAAATAAAATTTTCAAGGATTTTAAGGTATTTCAATGAATTTTAAAAGATTTAATAGATTATTTTTTTCATGCAAGGATTTAAAAGATTTTGAGGGACTTGAAAATATTTTTTTTAATAGAACTTCAAAGGAATGTTAAATTATAATTTATGTTCAAGAAATTTTAAATCTGTTGTATGTATTTAATGGACATGGATAATTTCATGGGGAACATAAAAAAATGGGGAACATAAAGAACATACCAAATTTGGAACAACAGACAAATTTTCAATTATTTTGAAAGTGTCTAAGGAATTTCGCGAGAATTTAAAGACTATTGTAGGACTTGAAAATATTTAATTATATTAAAATATTTTTTTGAATTTCCAAATATCTCTATATATTTGAAAGGTTGCTTAGAGAACTGAGAAATATAGTATTTGAAACTATTTCTACTTTTTAAATAAATTTAGGAATTTTTTCAAAGGTATCGAGAGATTTAAATAAAATTTCAAAAAATTTTAAAGGTTGGGTGGGAAATCAAAGATTTTGTTGCATCAAGTATTTTAAGAATTTGTTCTACTTTTCACATTAATTTCTTGAATGTTCCTGTGTTAAACTTGAAGAAACCTTAAAGTTTCAGGAAGTCATTTTCACAATCACTAGAAGCTTTTGAAACTCCAGAAATGAAAAATAAAATTTTGTTTGATCATAATCATTGTAATCTCAGTTATTTGTATTCTGTATTTTCAGTGTTGAAACCCGCACTTTATTCTATGAGAATCGTTTTAATTTTTATGCTTCGTCATGATACGATATTAGCGGATAGTAAATAGATTTTCTTAAATCTCTAAAATAATTTTTTCCTCTTTTTAGCTTTTAAAAGTAATGAGCAGCACTTCCTTAAATTTACCACACAATTTAAGCTGGACAGCTAGTTTTTGTTTTATTCGTAAAAAACTACATTCAAAATTGAAAAAAAATTTTGGACACAAATTTTGGAAAAATAATTTTTTGACTTGAACATGGTAACTGTTCCAATTCTGCTAGAAATCTAATATTTTTATGTATTTAGATTAATTTTGTTAACTGAAAATGTAACTATTCCATTCTTGTTATGAAAAATTATATTTTTGGATAAAAATTAAAATATTTGATCAAAAATTTAATTTTAAAATAAAAAAGTTGAAAAACGTTGAAAATTTTAGGATTTTGTTGAAAATTTAACTGCTTTTTGAAAAATATGTCTTTAAGATTTAAACTTCAATATTTTGGATTAAATTTTCTGCAATTGAGAAACATTCATTTTTGACGAAATAGTCAAATTTTTAACAAAATATATGATGCTTGAAGAATATAGAATAATTTAAAAAATTGCAACAAATTATTAACAATTTCAATTAAATTAATTAATTAAAAACTCGTTTAAAGTTTATAATATGAAGGAATTCAAAAATTCCCGAATAATAAAATTTCCGACAGAAAATTGCCTGATGATAAACTATCTCAACTAGAATGTTCCTGAATTTGACAAATTAAAACGTTTTAATCAAGAATATTGATTAAAAATAAAGTAATAATTTTTTTTAGAAACGAATTATTTTTATAATTTAAAGTTTCTAAAATTGTTGTTCAAATTTAGAATTAAAATAATTGAAACAAAACTCTGGATGAAAAAGTTTTCAATTATTACTATCTTAAATTCAAACAATAATCTTAAAAAAAATAAAGGAGACAAATAACTCTTGTTGTAAACATATTTTATTATTGTATTTTTAATAAATTAATCATACTTAGAACAAAAATGTATTTGTTTAAGATCAGGAATTTTCTAGTTCAAATATTTTATAATTCAGCAATTATCTGTTGTGAATGTTTAAATTAGGTAATTTGCCTATTCGGGGATTCTATTATTCTTAAATTTTGTTGTTCGAAAATTTTCCAATTCAGGAAAATAAAAGTGACCGGAATTTAATTTTTCGGCATTTTTCAGTCATCCCAAAAATTCCTCTCAAGATTTCTCAATTTAGGTCAAAACTCATTTTTTATTTTAAAATAAAACTGTTTGGCAAACTTTTAATATACTTTGTTACGAAATTTTCTTCTCTAGTAAAAAATTAGTTTTTTTTTGTTGCTAAAAAATTACTTTTTTCGTTGCTAAAAAAAAATAATTTTCTTATATAATGATTTATCAATGTAAGTAAAAATTCGTTTTTAACTGAAAATTTTAGTTTTCCATTTCTGAAGCATTCTAAATTATGCACAAAAATATAATGAGTTAATTACTTCTTATTAATAAATTAAAATAAATTTTATTTTTTATTATATGATTTTAATTTATTATTTTATTCACATGAATTAGAATGTGTTAAATTGAATTATTCATTGAAGTAAATTAGATAATTAATAAATAATAATAACATGAATTAAATAACAATTTAATTAATTTCATTTTTATGTGTTTTTAATTAATTTAAATATTTCATTTTTTATTTAAAATAATAATAATGAATGTTTAGGGACTCATAGCATGCAAATAATTTTTTTATTATTCTATTTAATTGTTAAAAATCAATATTTTGAACAAATCAGCAAATAATCGTATTATCGGTAAAAAAATGTATTTTTGCTAAAATTGCTTCATATTAATATGGGAATGATATTTAATTACAAAAAAATTGTAAAGTTTATAATAACCATTGTTATAAGCAATTCTTGTGGCAAAATATTAAAATTTGAGATTTTTTAAAATTGTAATTTATTTCAATCCTGAGCACAACTGCAGGAATTTCTTAAAATAATAAATATTTATTAATATTTAACAAACTATAAAAATTCATAGGCAAATTATTTTTTAAAAATTCAAAATTTTGTCCGCGTCGCATAGAAAAAATATTTTTTTTGCATTGTAAATGTTTTAAGTTGTTGGATGAAGGACTGCTAGTCACACAAATATTTGATAAATTAACAATCATCATTGTTATGAATAATTATTGTGACAAAATATTCAAAGTTAAGGTTTAATCAAAAAAAATTTTTTTAATTTGTTTAATCAAATTTAAATTGTTATATTTTTTATCAAATATTAATAAATATTCATTATTTAAAGGAATGCCTTAAGCAGTTTTGGCGATTAAAGCAAATAGTAAATGGAAAAAATCTCAAATTTTAATATTTTAGTACAAGAACTGTTTTTAACAAAGATTACCATAAACGTTTCAATTAATTTTGTAATTAAATTTCATTTCTACAATTATTTTCTAAATTGTTGATAAAATTTGTTTATAACAAATTAATGAAATAATAAATAAATTAATTGTATTCTATGAGTCTCTAAACATCCATTTGAAACAATATAAAGCTTTCCTGATTAGTTGTTAAAGCGTAAAGAATTGCTATGTACAAAATTTTAGATTTGCCTAATTTGAGTAGAAAGATTATTAATAAACAAATATAGGAGACAAAAGTTAAGAGCGTCAAGCTCTTTAGAATTCAATGAAATTTAATTTTTTTTTAATAATTTAAAATCGAAACGAAATTGAAGGCTCTGGACATTATTTAATGAAAAAAGTTTACTTCCACGCACTGCGCGTCGTATCAAACAAAATAATTTTATTTAATACCATCTTGATAGGGTGGAAAGACATTTTTTTCAAAGGAATTTCTCTTCTATTTTCTATTTATTTTCATATTAAATTTACACATTTGACAAAAATTATAAATTTTGAAAAGCGTATCTTTTATTAACAATATCTCATTTTTGAGGTTTTAAACAAAGTTTGGCTTAAATTTTAAAAGATAATAAATAAGGTATTTTGGTAAATATTTCCGGGATCTCAAAAAATTTGATAGGAATTTAATTATTTCAAAAGATTTCTAAAAATCAGAAAGGATTTAAAATATTTAAGAATGTTTTCAAGGATCCTGAAGAAATGTCAAAAAATGTAAAAATTGTGAAAAATGTTCCCAGGATTTTAATAGTTTTAAGAGATTTTAATAAAATTCAGACGGTTTTAAGAGATTTCAAAGATTTAAAGAAAATTTAAAGTATTGTAAGGCATTTTTAAAGTACGAAAAAATTGATAGATTTAAGGATTTTTTAAGAATAAAAGGAAGTTTCCATAAATTTCATTGATTTAGAGGAATTTCGAACATTTTTAAAGGATTTGAAATATTTTAATGGATTTTATGAGATTTATTAAAAATAATAGAAAAATTTCAACAGATTAAAAAAATTTAAAACAGTTTTCAAAATTTTTATAATTTTAAAGAATTGTATATAGAATTTTAAAAAATTTTATACATTTAAAAGAATTTCAAAGAATATGATTGATTTTAAAGGAATTCAAACAAATTTTATATATTTTCATTGTTAGCTCAATTGGTAAGAGCATAAGACCGGAAATCTGAAGGTTCTGGGCTCGGATCCCAGCGGAGATAGAGACATTATTTCACAATCTTAAGATTTATCAATATTTTAATAATATTGATATAACCCAGGAGACAAAAAAAAATTAACATATAAAATTAATAATAAAATTTTATATAGTTTAAAAGGCATATTAACCATTCTGCAAGTTTTCAAAGAATTTTAATGCAGATTTAATTTTTTGGATATTCAAAAATTTTTTAAGGAATTTTTAAAATGATTTTTTCCCATTTTATTAGATTTCCGATAATCCCAATCATTTTAATGGATTTCAAACACTCTGCAACGTTTTTAAGGTTTCGCGGAGTTTCGCAAAAATTTTAAGGAAAAAATCTCTTTGAATTGATATTAATATTTATAAATCGTTAAAGACGATTTCAACAATGCAGTTGCATTTTCGAACTAAGAAAGATTATTTTTTAACAAAACACCAAATAGTTAAATTTTCAGTTAATTTTTAATAAATTAAGATTAATTTGAATCAAATAATGGTATTTTTAACCAAAAACATATGCATACCAAAAGAGATGAATTATCAAAAACAAAATATCCATTTTTTAAAAAAATGGAATAAGTGAATTTTGAGTTTTAGATTTTTTTTTTTAAATCAACAGCATAGTTACATTTTCAACCAAAGAGATAAATCTTTGAAAAAAATATTAATTTTCACCAATGTGCTTCAAATTTTAACGAAATAGTTGATTTTTCAAAAAGAAAAATGTCTTAATTTAAAATCAATGACAGTTAAAATTAAACGAAAGACTGACTTTTTAATGAAGTACCTAAAAGATGAATCAGCAAAAATAAATCTAAATTGAAATTAATTTTTTACCAACAAAATTAATGTTTAACAAAGTAGGTAAACCTTAAACGGACCAGTAAAATATTCAAATGAGTGATTGTATTTTAAACATACAGAAGAGAAATTCCGAACCAAAAACGAAATACATATCATAAATTTTAGACCAAAAAAATTAATTTTCAATAAAAAATGTAACAGTTGATATTTCCACTAAAAATTAAATAAATTTTGAATCTGAAACAGATTGTCTTGTCCACAAAAGAAAAAATGCCAACAAAATGTTTGAATTCTCAATCAAAGAGAATTTATCTTTAACCAAATAGTTGCATTTATAACTATAGAAAAGGTGAAATTTCTACCCAAAGAGTTAAATTTTTAATAAAAAAAGAAAGTTACCAAAAATTTAACAAAAAGACGACAGCTTAACAAAACAGTTATATTTTTAACATAATAATTAAATTTTTAACTGAATTGTCTAACTTTGGAGCCAAAAACTCGAATTTTTAACAAACAGTTTAATTTTTAACCGAAAGTGATTACTTTCGAGCAAGACTGTTGTATTTCAATAATAAGAATTATATTTCCAACAAAAAATTCCATTTTTACGAAAAAATGCAAATCTCTATTCAAGTAGATGCATTTTCAACTAAAGAGTGATATTCTCAACTGAGAAGCAGTTTTTACACAAAAAATTTTGTAACTAATTTTATGAATTTTCAACAAAAAGTTCATTTTTAACCATATAGTACAATCATCTACCAAATAGTTGAATTTTCAACCCAAAAAGAGGATTTCTTAACAAAGATTTTGAATTTCTATCGAAATAATGAATTTTTCAACCAAAAATGAATAGTGCTTGAACAAAAATATAATAAACTATTATGCAACAGAAAGGATTTAGGTCAAAAAAAATTCTGTTTTCTTTGGGATCTATTAATTTATTTCGCATTTAAGTGGAAAATGAGAAAAACAGGAAAATACAGAAGAGACTGCGAATCATGTGCCATATTAAACATTTAATTGTATATTGAGTTTAATTTTAAATATTGTTAAGGTATTAGGTGAAAAAAAAAAAATTTTCTTCGAAACTAAAATTAATTTTACATTTCATATTTTGATTTTATACGTAAGTTTCTTACGTTTTTTGAAGGCGTAAATATTTAACATAAAGATTATTGTTTACAAACAATTTCAAGATATAAATAAATGAATACCTTTACAATAATTTAGAGAAATTTCTTTTCACAATAAAATTAGCTAATATTTCTATACTTATAAAATTTCCAATAACATTTGGGTTTCTTCCTAACTAAAATTAAGATAATAAATTAAATCCAGTAATTAGTGAAATTTCAGTCGTAGAACGGATTAACCAATCGTTTGAAAAACTTTAAGAGAAGCATTCAAAAATTGGATGAGGAACTAAAGTCCGATTGTTTTCTTCAAATTAAAAAATTTGAGGTTTCTTCAAAAAATATGTGAGAAAGTGAAAATGACCAAAAGTAACATTTTTATATGCAAATAGTTATACCAAAACTTTTTATCTACTCTTCTATATTTTAGAAACTTTCATTTTTAACAGCTTTGCTCATTTCACATATAATCCATTTCCTTACTAGTTTTAAAAAAAGTACATTTTCTTTTTTTAGTAACACTGAGTAACAATATAATATTTTATAATAAATAATACACATTTTTAGCGAAGATAAAAATTTTTCATTGACACCTATATTTTTAATTCATTTTTTTCAGAATGTATAATATTAATTTTCTTAAGATTATTGAAAAGATGAAAAAAGATGTTTGAAAACCTCGCCTATATCAAAACAGAATTTCGTCAAAAAAGTTCATCTTCATCCTAAAAGTTAAATCTTTGAAGAAGAAAAGAGTTCTTAACCAAGATAACTAATTTTCAAATAAATACATTTCTAACATAAAAGGTTCACATTCAGCTTAATAGTAGAATTTTCACCAAGAAATTATAATTTTTGAAACCGAAATTTCAATTTTTGAATTTCTTTGATACCTTCAAAACAGTTTAAACCCCGTAGAATTCATTATTTTAAAATCTTTTAGAAATATCACAAATCTTATAGATATATTTGAAATTCCTTAAAAATTTTGAAAAACCTCTTAACATGCTTTAAAATCATTAAAAAACATTGAAACCTTCTAAATCCATAAAAAATGTTAAAAGCCGTGACATTCATGAAAATAGAATAAAACAAGTGGAAATCATTAAAAATACATTGATTGTAAATTAAATTAAATTTGTTCAATAAAGTTCCGAAAAAAACTGATTAGCTTTGTATATATCTTTGGTTTCAAGAAACATAAGAGAAAAATTCAAAAATTGGAAAAGGAACTGAAGGGCGCCTGTTTTTTTTTTAAATAAAAAATTTTTAGATGTTTTGAAAAAAATGCGAGAAACGAAAAAAGACCAAAATTAAAATTTTTATATTGGAAAATTACACCGAAACTTCTTCTCGAATCTTTGATATTTTAAAAATTGTATTTTTTAACAGCTTTGCTCGTTTTACATATAATCCATGTTTTCACTAGTTTTCAAAAAAATACACTACCGTCGGAAATTATGAGATCGATTGACGCAAGCACTATTAAAAATCATTGCTGGCTTTGAGCCACGATAACGCAGCGAGGAAAAATTTGTCAAACATATTTTTTTTACCTTCTGAAGAGAATACAGCACGTGATAAGTTTAAAAAAAAATTCTATATTTTCTAAAATTTTGTACCTCGAATTCAACTTTTAGCATGGCCTCGGAAAATGGTGGCAAAAATCTGAAAATTATACTACGTAGAGTCTGAAATATTATCTTTAATTTAAACTTTAAAAATCTTTATCGGTTGCCGAGATACGATTAAAAATGTTCAATCGTATCTGAGATGAGTTTTAGTCGTCGATCACAGTTCGCGGCCGGTCTGCTGCTCGCCTCCTTCGTTGAGGCAGGACCGAATAGGCCACGCTCAGAGGTGGTATAATTTTTATTTCAAATTATAGTAAATTTTTAAAATTATTAATTGTGTTCTTTAATTATTTACATTTATTTAAATTCAGAATTATCCGCATATTAAAGAATAAAAAAGTTATGAACAATTTTTTTTATTTCTTACAATTTTTATCAACTAGGATATTAATAAAAATGCGCATATGTTACGAGAGTAAACTATTTTTTAAACGAATTAAGCAGCTGTCATTGATGCGAAATGTGGCTATTATTATTTTTTTAAATTTTTTACACTGCTTTTCATATAAAAGATTTATTTAAATTTTTTATATAACTTTATTCCGTTTTTGTTTTTTAATGAGAAGTTGCTGGTCTCGTTAGTAAATTAGTTTAGTTTTTTTTAGTTAAATTTAGTTTAGTTAGGGTTTTTCATATAAATAATTTATTTAGAATTTAGGTGCTTAATTCGTTTAAAAAATAGTTTACTCTCGTAGTAAAATATCTACATTTTTATTAATATTGTAGTTGATAAAAATGTTAAGAAATAAGAAAAACTGTTCATAATTTTTTAATTTTTTAATATGGGGATAATTCTGAATTGAAATAATTGTAAATAATTAAAAAAAAACAAATAATAATTTTTAAAATTTGCAATGATTTGAAATAAAAATTACTGATGAACAGAATCAAAAGTATAAGAGAGCCCCAATGTACGTGGCCTATTCGGTCCTGCCTCAACGAAGGAGGCGAGCAGCAGACCGGCCGAGAACCGTGATGGTCGAATAAAACTCAACTCAGATACAATTAAACATTTTGAATCGTATCTCGGGAACCGATGAAGATTTTTTAAGTTTCTTTGGATTAAATTAAAAATAAAATTTTAGGCTCCATGTCGTATAATTTTCAGATTTTTGCAACAATTTTCCTAGGTCACGCTAAAAGTTGAAGTCGAGGTTAAAAATTTTAGAAAATATAGAATTTTTTTAAAACTTGTCATGTGCTGTTATTCTTTTTAGCAGATCAAAAACCTACTGTTTGTTTCTAATTGCTCTATAATTTTTTTTGCTGAGTTATCCTGGTTCAAAGCCATCAGTGATTTTTAATAGTGCTTGCATGAATCAATCTCATAATTTCCGAGGGTAGTGTACATTTCTTAATTTAAAATTTTTTTAAAGACCAAAAACTGATTCAGAAGAAGAATATATTTTCTGAAAATGTAACTAAAAATATGAATTTTTTTGTAACCAATAATCCTTATGGTCAATATTTACACCATAAAAAAACCGTAAGAAATTTACACATAAATTGGTTGAGGTATATTTCAAAAGCCCAGAATGAAAAAGTTTTTAGTCTAAAATCAAACTATGCAATGTAAAATTAATTAATTAATTAATTAGACTAAAAACTTTTTTATTTGGAATTTTTGAAATAGATAAGAAACAAATTCTATGTAACTTTCTGACGGTTTTTGTGAAGGCGTAAATATTTATCATAAAGACTATTGCTTGCAAAACATTTTATGTGGAATTCTGTTGAGAAGATCCATTAATTTTGGGTGTTTCCTACCACAATTTCAGCGTTTATGAATCTCTGAGGATGGTTGTCGTTCCAGCAAGCTTTCCTGTATATAATTCACCTTTTACACTTTGCTTATATTTGCTAGAATTCTAGAACGAAAATATACAGAGCAAGTAGAAAAGGGATGTTTCCTGGTTTAATGATGCACCGACCGCTGCTTTCAGGATAAATTATAAGCAGGCAGTTAATTTAAGCCAGAAAGCACTCTTAAGCTTTAAATACTAATTGCCATGGCCTCCTAAACTTTCTAGTGGTCCAGATTCCCACGACGAATAAAACAATTTTCTTTAGCTCTTAAAGAATTAGAATATTTAAGTGGTATTTAGAGACCTATCCCAGGCGAAAAAATTTATATATAGTTTATATAAAGTGTGAAGTATTTATGTATAATATTCATTTGTTTCATACATTTTCGCAATAAACAAATGAATATTATATATAATATAATATTCAATTCATGGCTAATACCAGTTCAATCGTTTAATGTTGTTGTTAAAGCTGACACGCGTTTGGACACAGATACTGTGCCCTTTTAAATCATTGTTTCTTTATACAAAAGTTCATTAAAGCTAGAAAAAACACGATATTTTATAAATACCATTTTACATACAATATTATTTAGGTAGCGTACAGGACAAATTTTCTCCTGGATTATGTAAAAATTGTATTAGTTCAATTTTTAATCAAAGTTAAAAGACCGACTAGTGCCACTTATAGGTTAAAATGTGTAACAAATTTTAAGGTTAAGTTTAGCAGACGAATTTATATTTTCAAGTGGGAAAAATGATTCATTATAAATTGAAATAAGATAATTAAGATTATGGTATATAATACTTAAATTTTAAATATGTGTTCTATAATTTATAGAATTTTTTTTTATAGATCATTTCTAATATTAATCTTTTATCTTCGTTTGGTTCTATGTTTCAAATTTTAATATATTTAATATCAAAATTAAAGTTTTGAAGTTTATATAAGCATGTTTAGCTAAAGCGGTGTTATCTTTATTATTTTCAACAAATTTTTTATGTTCCTTAATTCTGGTACCTAAATGCCTAAAAGATTGTATTCATAAAATATCGCCTTTTTTCTAGCTTCAATAAACTTTTGTATAAAGAAACAATGATTGAAAAAGGCACAGATCTGTGTCGAAATTCGTCTCAGCTTTAACAAAAAGCTTTTATAACAACATTAAACGCTTTTACTAGTATTAACCACAAATTGAACATTTTATTTAATCAACCAGTCTAACTTGAAATAATAAAAAAAAATTTATTATTTTACTATCAACTATAATAATTGGCTTTAAACTTAACAACAACATAAACAACCACAAAGGTTTCTACAAAAGGCTTGAAAAGGATTACGATTTTTTACCTAATTATATTATTAATAACATACATCCGAATATTAGTTTTTTCTTTAGAAATTTTTGCAATACTATTAAAAAGTCAATAAGTCTTTTTGGTAAACAAATTTCACATCAAGAAATTAGAAATATTTGTGCAGAAATTAAAAGAATCCATAATAATCTTAATTATTTAAAAATCAAATCATTGTAAAAATTTTTAAACAATTTTTTCAGGAGTTACAAATCAGAACAACAAAAGATAAACAAAATTTTATTTAAAAATCGATAAGTGCATCATTGTCAAAATAAGAGAAGCTTCGACTACAACAAAAATGTAAATTAGTCACAGATCCTAACAAATGGGTTTTTAGCTTGTCTGATAAATCCATACCTTTATATGTAAAATAAATGATAAGTCTTGGAGGCAAAGTTAGTATTCCTTTTAGCAAAAATAATTTTCCAATAGCGAAAATTATAACTAACCTTGAATTTTCTATGAAATATATTCCAGTAGATGATCGAAATGATCTTAGAAATAAAATATCCTAATAGACACAGAACTGGATATATAATTCTATATTTGCTACAATTGATTTTACACTTAAAAAACAAAATTAAGATAACCAAAATGTTCCTAGAAACTACTAAGGATATTATTTTAACTGTTGCAAATAAAATTAACAAAAGTATTATTATTAATAAACAAGATTACATCATAAAAGCTCTAGAACTTTTAAATGATAAAACATCATATGAAAAATTAAATTTTCAACCTACAAAAAAATAGAAGCTAAACTTATACTCCTTTTAACAGAATTTAAAAACAGAAATATCTTTAATTCAAATAAATTCTTTTCCAGTTTCATGGTTGAATAATTTCTCCAAATGTATAGCTAAATCACTACAAAAAATTATAGGCAAAACTGAATACCACATTTAAGATAGTTGGACATTTAAAAGAAAAATTGATAAAATTAACATTCCTGATGAGAACACAATTTGTGCATCAGATATTGTTTCAATGTATACAAACTAATCCTATAAATTAACTATAAATTTCATAAATAAAAAAATGGAAGGAATTCAAACAATATACCTTTTAAAATAAAAAAAACTTTAATTAAGTTTTTAGTTTATGCTTGAAATCTTCTTATTGCAAATTCAATAATGCTTTCTATAAACAGATTTTTGGACTTCAAATGTGTTCACTATTTTTAGCAGCAGCCGATAATATTACAATGGAAAAAATAGAAAAATAAATTTTAAATAGTTTAGACTATCATATTATCTTCTATTACCGTTATATAGATGATACTTTAATTTGTCTTCCAAAAAATAAAGTAGATGATATTCTTTAAAAATTCAATTCAGCAAATAAAAACTTAAAATTCGCTATTGAATTAGCAAAAGAAAATAAAATCAATTTTCTAGATGTATCACTCACAATAGAAAATAAAAAAATTATAACCAACTGGTATAGAAATTTTGTCGACCCAGCAATTAAATTATCTGATTCAAAATTTCATCAGGAAAATTTAAACATTATAAAAAACACATTGATAAAAAATGGATATCTAGAAAATTTGTTAAAATTGAAGATAGATAAACGTTATTCTGAAAATTAAAATAAAATTATCGTAATGCCATATATTAATGGTTTTGATAAAGTACTGTTTAAAATTTTAAACAGGAAGAACAATATTCGCATTCTTTTCTCTGTCAAAAATACTTTTAATAAATTTCTTTTTCCAAGTATGAAAGATTTAATTGATAAACATCACAAAATAAATACTATTTATAGAATACCACGTTTAAATTGTAATAATATATGGGGCAAAATTTCTCAAGTGTACCCACCTCAAAAATGAAAGTTGTCCGATCGGGCTAAAAATTGACTCAATCGTAGTACTATTAGATAGCACTCCTTACACCAAAAATTAATTAATTTTGATTATTATTTATCAAAGTGGAGGGGGTACAATTTTTGGGGTTTTAAGCAAAGCCTTAGGTTCAAACATTTGTAACTTCTTTCCTATTGCCTTAAACAAAATTTTTCTTTTTGATAAATTTTTTCACAAGATTTCTGGTGGTTATAACTATTTTTGAAAAAAGTCAAAGTTTGACCCTCATTTTTGAAAATCAAAAATAAATTTGACTTTTTTTTCTTTAAAATAGTTTTAAAAGAAAGCTGAGATTTTTTCCTATAAGATCTCCAATTTTCAGAGTGGCGAATTAATTCGTCTTTGAGTAACGGAACGATACGTAAACAAAATGCTATGATAGGACGGGTGTCGCGTGGCCTCCCCTAGTGCGCTCACGCTGAGGATCTTTGTGCAAAAATTTAGTGCCAGTTTTTTAAGTAATTTAATACTATATGCTACTAAAATAACTGCACTCTGCATTTTCAGGGTGAATTAATAAGGCCTGCATTACTTGATTGCCTGACACTAGATGGGTGTGTGCCACTATATAGTTGCGATTCTCACAAGAGATGATAATTTTTAACAGTATAAGAAACTGAAATATAATATTCATATTTTACTCGCAGATTTTATCTGAAATCGAATTTATCGAAGCAGGTTTGTACGTAAATTTATT
>JAAAKG020035315.1:0-19336 GCA_010014905.2 Druon quercuslanigerum
ATAATAATAATAATAATAATAATAACAATAATAATAATAATAATAATAATAATAAATAGACTCTCCACCCTTTCTCCAGGAACGTATTTCAATAAATCATTTATATATCTATAGAAAAATATGTAATCAAAGGGATGATTAAAAGAGAATAATAACTAACTATTAGTGGATCTTTGTCTATAATTTAGAGATTAGGGAATTCACGAAAAATTAACCCACATATCACGCTTCCCGAAAAAACCTATTTTTGTCCTATGTCTAAGTGGGGGGGGGAAGCAGGTATGCCCTAGGTTTAGACCTATACTTAAACCTATGTTAAAACATAGGTTCATGTCCGCCGCGATTTTTTTGTTTTTAAAGAAAGCAAATTAGTTTCTCAAATTTTTGACAGAGATTTCAGTTTATTTATTGAAAATAGCTCTAATTAATACAACCGAGTCAGAAATGGATTTAATATTAAATTTTGTGTTAGAAAGGGTAGAGATTTCTGGTCCTTTTAAAAAAGTGTTTTTTTAATTGATACTTTAAAATAATAGTGAAGGACAATTCAATTTTCTCGATAATTCATAAAGAGCAAAAATTAATTTATTTTATTAAGCCCGAAAACGTTAACTAACATCTCGGACATCATATAAGTTATAGCGATTAGAAGCAACGGCCGCCTCGCAAATGAATTTGATGTTTGAAGTCAAAGCATTCTTATATGCCTGGCGATTAATCTCAGTTGCGAGAAAGGGTCGCGCTAGTGCTGGACAGCAACCAAATGCGAAACTAATACTCCGAATTTGCCGGCGCGCCAGAAGGGGCATAAGTAGTAAGAAAATAGTGAGATGATGGTCGTGGGAGCTAAAGCGCAGGCTTTGGACCCACTCTGTCGGCTTGCGGGTTCGAATCCCGCCTCGCACTCTGAAAAAGCCTCGGTGGTTCATGCGGTGAACACTAGCCTAGCAAGGGAGTTGTTCATCTCCGGAAAGTCGTGGGCCCGGTACCTCTAGAGAAAAAGGTTCTCTAAGTACTTTAGACTGCTGATCTTGGTGGTTCGGAACCCACCTTAAACTGTAGGTCCCCCTCCCACCACCAAACAGGGTGTGGGAGGTGTGTTGAGGAATAGGAAGAAGTTGAAAGAAAAATGTAAACCCTTAGGGGACACATTAGAAGCTTCCTCTAACAAAACTAACAAGTGGTAAGAAAATTAAATTAGTGTCCAATACAATATAAAGATGATATGCGACAATGGTAAATTATGGCGATAAGAAAATAATTAAATGCTTGTACTAATTTAATTACGTCCAAGCATGCAAAGTATATTTGGTTTCAATTTAATATTAATACTGTGAAATATTTTATTTTTCACAAAATATTTGGCGATATGTATTTATTGAATTTGTAAAAAAAAGTTCTGAGAAGTTCTGCGTATTTAAACGTTGTGCTTTGCTCTTTTCAAAACGCCGATTTTTTTTAAACCTGTATAACTTTTAACAAATTAAAGATATTTTTTCCTGATTCTAATAGTATTTATCGTCTTCTTTTGTAATGAGCCAGAAAACTAAAAGCAAAAAAGTTTAAAATTAATAAAATAGGGGCAGTTTCTCGCAAAAAATAAATGCAGATTTTCTCAAAAACTCCATACTTAAATTCGTTTACAATTTTTTTTAATTTGTACTCGGATAAGGAATATATCTTGCGAGTTTGCTGCTGGCTGAACAACTTTTATGGCCAGTAGATTTCTTTTTTCTGACAATCGAGTTTTCTACTTTTTCTCAAAGACAGTGACAGATACGAAAAAATGTTAACGCAAAAGTTTGCACGCCTCAAAAAGTTTTTAATCCGAAATTCAAACCTTACTAAATTTGCGAAAATTGATTTAGTAAATCAACATACGAACTAAACAAAAATAGCAAAAAATTTAAAAGTGGGTTTTTCAAGAAAATCAAATTTTAATTTTTTTAGAAACACTGCCTTTATTTTGTAAATTTTAAATCTTTTGTCTAATTTCTTCTAAAAAACAACATATTACGTCCTTGAGTGATTCTGAGATTTCGAGTGAAGAACCATGCCTGAATTTAAATGGCTTCAAAGAACACATTCTCGTCATGAATATGCGAATTTGTTCACTTATACAGTGTATTTTGTTTTTATTTCTGTATCGAATTCTGGAACTGCTTAGTCAGGTATTTCTAAATTTGGTAAAAATTTTATTTTTAATGATCACCTTAATATTCGTTATTTATTTTGCATTAATTTTTATTCTCAGCTACCCTAGTAAGTGTATTATTTCAATAAATGTATACTATTGCCATTGTCTTGTTTTTATAATTTAAAAAAGTGCGCAACTTGTGTCGTTTTTCCAAAAATTGATTCTTTTTATTTTTATTCACATTTTTACGATTGAAACAGCAACCACACGCCCTGTAAAAGAATGACTAATAACAAACTTGTAGTCATTTTTTCGGCAAATACATTTTTTGAATTGTCTTTTTTATCATTTGTCGTTTCCAAAAATTTCATTTTTTATGGTAATGTTATTTTTTACGATTTAAAGAAAAACCTCTTATTCTATCAAAAAATTTACGAAATTGACAAATAAAACCAAGAACACGCATCCCATCAAAAAATTCAATGTAAAAAATTTAGAGATCTGTCTTTAGTGCATAATTTGTGTAAATTGATCTTCTTTCGTATGTTGGATAGTTTGACAGCAAAATAGAATTTTTTATTACTTTTTTATGGTTAAAACCAAAACCGTTGATCAAGAAATGCTGGTTAGCGAACTCAATCTTTCTTTTTGGATCTTTACACTGTGTAAAATTTCCACCTAATTTGATTAGTCTTTGACAACTTCTCCGGGAACTACTTTAATTTTCTCGCTACTCATGCCCCTTCCGAAGTGCCGGCCAAATCGGAATATTAGTTTCGCGTTGGTGGTTGGTCCGGTGTACAGCGCTAGTGCTACTCGTTCTCGCAACTGAGATTATTCGCCAGGGAAATAAGAAATCTTCGTCTTCAAACGACAAATTAATTCGCGAGGCGGCCGTTCCTTGCCGCCGCCATAACTTTTTTGTTGTCCAAGATGTTAATTAACGTTTTCAGACTTAACAACATATATAAATTTTGCTCTTAATGAATTATCGAAAAAATTAAATTATTCTTCACTATTATTTTAAAATCTCTATTTTAAAATCGATTATATTAATTAGAGCTATTTTCAATAAATATACTGAAATCTCTGTCAAAGAATTATGTCACTAATTGGCTTTCCTTAAATACAAAAACAATGCGACGGACATGAACCTACGTTTTTACATAGGTTCAAGTATAGCTCTAATCCTAGGACAGACTTCTTCTCCCGGTGATTTGGACCAAATCATAAGGAAGGACACCAGTTACCTGTTACATTTTTGTCCTGATTCGGATGACAAACAATATCATATTTTAGTGTCACTTCTTTGTAAAATAAATTAATGATCTGGAAGAACTTCTTTCACAATTTCTAATTTAAAGCACTTTGATATTGGTAATGCAGTACTTAAGGGAGTTTCTCGGATTTCTTCTGGAGTCATTTCTGTAACTATCATGCTGCTCATGTTTATTTCGGCCCTCTTTTTAATGCCCATTGTTTTGATATACGTTTCACGAAAAGCCAGAACACGCTCCACTACTGCAAAGATTTCACCATCAGACTTTGGTAACACAGTTTGTTCTTCAGTTCTTATGGGCCCATATATATTATTTTTCCCCATAATTTCTTCAGCGTCTCGGAAGGAAATGTTAATCTTCGAATTTTAAATTGACGGTTAGGATTAGAGTAGGGAATAGGAAGAACTAACCTAAGTTGTTCAGGTAGTAATTTCCACTGGCGTGTAGGATGGCGATTGGCATGAGGAGACCTTAAACTGGAAAGAATAAGCGGCTCGGCAGGAGAAAGAGTTCTTTCAGGAGAATGATGTCTCTTAAGAGAATTATAAGTGCCGAAGCATGGAGCACTACTGAACTCAACTCTGCAATACGATACAGAGGAAATTAAATTTTCGTTGTGTATTCAATATAAGATATTTCTCTCTAGAGTGAAATCAAATACTCAAGCTGCTGATGGTAATTTCCAAACGCATTATCCATCAGCAAATTTTTGCACACATTGAAAAAAGTAATTTAATGGACCCAATGCAACTTCTCACCTTAAATTTGGAATTTGTTTAAGGGAAGTACTGGTTGCTGTACCGCTGAACTTGGTAGCTAACTTTGAAATGGCAACTGTAACAAACATGCTGATGACCTAGAGGTTTACCTCTCCGAGCCTATTGCAAAATTATCAATCTTTTTCCTACAGGTATATGCGGCTATTGATTTAATCGTGCTTTAGGCCTTGACAAGTGTCCTCACTCTTAAACCAGCTAAAACTTTGGCTATAATCATATAAACCTCGTTCTCTCCATCACTTTTAACACTTGCAACTCTACCTTCTCTCTTGAAGGACGGCTTTCTTACTTGGAATGAAAAGATTCCAGACTTCCACGTGTATCCTCCTAGTTGAAAGCCCCTTTGACTACGACTGTGTGTTATATGACGATATTACTGATGAGCTGAATACCAAGCTTGAGCGGACCCTTAATGCTTGCATTCCGCCTATTTATAACATCCCGAATAGTGAACATATTATTAAATATAGAGAAAGAGTAGGACTTTTTAACATAGCCAAAACTAGACCATTTTTATGGGTAATTTGCTTTATAGCTTATTTAGAAACGAAGCTCAGCATTTTCTTCCGTACCTTTTCCAACTGATTGATAAAGATGAACCGAAACATTCGAAACTCCTTGAATGCGAAACAATACTACAAATTTGGCTACACCGCACGTGTAAAATTAAAAGGTCTTTTATTATTCTAAGTGCTCAATCTTAGTACAAACTCCCTATTACAATCAGAAATTCACCTACACAATATCACTTTTAAAAGCTCCTTTTTGGTGACGTATTTACCAGATCAAATCCTAGCCTCGAAATTGCACATTGGTAACACTTAAATCAGTAAATTAAAAATATATATGAGTGCGTGCATGAATTTATTTACTTTTAAGTATGTATATTTGCAGATGCATATCTATTAAATCCTTGTGTTGGTAGCTTAATCTTACTATGGGTATTATAGTTTCTTGGTTTACTCTTTTTAAACGCCCATTTTTTTAATCGCCAAATCCATCGTTATCACATTTCAATTGTAATATGTATCACCTGTCCCTTATAGGGTTATCTAGCCCTAGGATTTTTTCATTAGAAAATACTGATACACATTACAACATTAGGTAATTGTGATAGAATTTGCGTAAATTTTTGTGTGCAATTGAATTTTTCACTATAAAACTTAATAAAGTAGAACAATATAGATTTTTATTTAATTTGTCATTACTTAATAAGTGATAAGTGTGCGTTTTTGAAAACAATCCTCTTTAACAAAAATGTAAAACAATGTTAGCATGTGATACAAAATTCTTAAGTTATAATTTCATTAATATTTTTTCAAATATTTAAAAAGTTGCGTGTTTCACGAGTGGCGTTCCGATTATTTCACAGGACTAAGGGCGGAGACGCCACTGTGCTATTCATTCATTCTTTACTCTGAACTCGGAAAGAATAGATCTCCTAAATAAAACACAACAAAAATGCCAACCTTTAACATAAATAATGAAGTGAACAAAGAAACGAAAAATTTAGTACACCAAAAATCTAAGAATAAATATGATGTGGCATTCGAAGAATTTAACAGATCGAGAAAACAAACCAAAAGAGTGTTCGGTTAGTGATAATCATCATCTGTGCCAAACGGCAACCACAAATAGAAAATAAGACACACTGAAGGAATATAATTGATTATCAACTGTTTCTACACATTAGCTACTAGGGCTTTTAGGATAGATGAAGGCCTTGGAAATGATAATGTATTAACTTTTTATTCTAATTATCAGTTGCTTGTTACATTTTGATTCTACTTCTGATCACAAACAATATTATATTTTACTCTTACATTTTTGCATGTTAAGTTAATGATCTGGAAGAGCGTCCTTTACAATTACTAATTTAAAGCACTTTGATATTGGTGAAGGAGTGCTTAATAGAGTTTCCCGGATTTCTTCTTTGGTCATTTTAGTAATTACCTTACTATTCATGTTTCTTTTTGCCCGCTTTAGAATCTCTTTTTCTTTTATATAGATTCCACAAAGAACCAAAGCACGCTCCACAATGGCAAACATTTCACCATCAGATGTTGATAATACAGTTTGTTCTTCTGTTTTCATTGGTCCATATGCAGGATTCTTAAATCTCATTAGCATCCCCTTATCGGGAGGAAAAGTAAATCTTCGAATTTCAAACTGACGGTTCAGATTACAATTGGGAATAATTCGAACAAATCTAAGTTGTTCAACTAGCAATTTCCACAGGCGTATAGGATAGCTAATCGGAGGAGGAGACCTAGACTTGGAACTAAGAGAAGACTCGGCGGATGGGAAAGACCTGCCTGGAGAACTCAAAAAATTAGGTCTGGCAGGCGGATGATTTCCTTCGAGAGAATGATGTCTCTCAAGAGAATTGGAAGTCACGGAGAAGTCGTCATTAAGTAAAGACTTGTATTCCGAACTGAACTCTGTAAGAAGGAACGGAGGTGATATAATAGTCGTTGTGTATTTTATTCTGCCATATTTCGCCGGATGTTAATTTTCAATTCCGGCACATTCAGGTATATTTAATAATATAATTTATTAATATCCTAATGTACAAGACAAAAATTAAATAAATATAAAAAAAAAAAATCATTTTTAATTTATGGCTGTTATTCCTCAGAACTTAAATCACCGTTTTTGATTAAGATTATAATATTTATGATATTTAAAAAATTGTACTTAAAGTGTACGTATTAAGCTTACGAAAACAAGCGCAAAGCGCTACAGTGTACCGGCCCGCCTTAATCCAACTGAAACTGGGCGGGAGGCACGGCGCGCAATGGCCATGTGCCCGTGCAGCGGGTATATTTTCTGTTTAAGGCCATGTGACGAGTGCGTCACGTGACCAGATTGCTAACTTATTTTCACACAAAGCACAACATCAAGTTGAAATTTTGGTATGATAAATAAAAGGCATTAGGACAGATGGGTCTGGACCTAAATTTTAATACATCTTTTTTCTTAATTATAAAATTTTAGGACAAGACCCACCTGTATTAGTGCTTCTTATTTAGTATTCCAAATTTTTAACTCAATGTGAAACTTCGCGTGAAAATAAGTTAGGAAATTAAAAAAGTTTCGGTAAGGTAGGAATCGGGTCACGTGACCACTTTTCTGAAAAACTTTTATTTTTACTAGGGTTACCTTGATGATTCTCATGTTATTCACTGTTTAACAAGTCTCTCAGCCATTATTCGGGCGACGCGCCTGAGGATATTTCTGTGAAAAGGCCAGAAAAAATTTAGGAATGTTTTAAGATAAAAATGTATTAAAAATTGTAAAATGGAAATTCGATTATTCCATTTTATTGCGTAGAAGTTAGTTACAGCCTGTCATAAAATGCCCTGTGTAGCGATTGTGTAACATCTTTACGTTAATTTGAACAATAATAGAAGAGTATTGTGAAATTTGTAAATATGTATTGTCGTCACCATTATCGTAACGTTATACAAGTGAATACTTTATTAAGAAAAAAGCATATATTTAATTCGGACTTATATATTTGTACACAATTTAAAAAATAAATAAAAGTTCCTTTTCCAAAGATCGGTTGAAGTTTTAGTTTCTGAATCATAAAATACTTAGGCTGACCAATCAGGAACGCGGTATCTCAAAAACTAAAGCTTTAACTGATTTTTGAAAAAGGAATTTTTAATTAATTTTTTTTTATTTTTCTGCAGCCAGATAAGTCCGGACAAGTAAGCCTGGGCAACCTGTATACTGAAAATCCTGAATTTTTTACTTTTTTCTTTTAATCGTATTAGGAATAACGCTTTTATAAAAAAAACAATAAAATATTCATGAGGATCATAAAGTACAAAAATCTGTCCGTTTCTTTAACTTAAGTAGCAAAGAAATTGTATCAATACGAGTAACTATCATCCAATATGTTGCACGGGATTTTACATTAATTGAATTATAATTTAGGTTTATTCCTTACCTATCAATAGAATTAAAAACGACGCCCAAAGTTAAGGCCAACGTATAAAGGTTTCTCAATGTTTCAAAATGCGTCACTAATGAATATTCTGTTTGGCAAATTTATTTATACTGCTCCGAAATATTTGTGTTTTTCTCCTTCCCACAGACAATCGCTTATATGTATTATTTAGGAGCATTTAACGATGACAAATTTTTATTTATATAGTTTTATCAATTTAGTAGAAGTTAACAACTTAAATTTTTACATTTATTTTACCTTGAGAAATTGAGATAATTTTTCATTAACAAAATTAACATGACTTCTCCTTTCATCCCACCTCTTGTGTAACTTCTCTGTCCATACGTAATCTAACAAATATAAATTTAACAGAATTTCTTAAACATCTCTCTACTTATGAATAGAATAGCATTTTTACTTTGTCAAATTTGCGCCTCGCCATACCATTAAAACAAAGAAGAAGTCCACACAAGAAATTATTGATAGGATTTCAGCTCCTTTAAATATGAGACAACGTTTAAATTGTTGAAATTAAGATTCTACTCACGGAGTACTCGCAATACTTTTTTTCAGCGTTAAAAATTTCAAGTGCATCCATAATAACTCAAGTAGTATGTTGTGCGCGAAGTTTAAAAATAAAATTCAAACTTGGCAAATAAATGTAAATAAATATATGTATTCATTAAATTAACTCAAAAAAAGAAGCCAATATTTTAAATAAGCAAGTGGATTGTAAAAATTTCGTTGGGTTCGTTTAATTTTTACGCAGCGAATACAAACAGCTACAAACATCTCGTATCGAAACCTCAAAAACACTGCTTGACTGCTCTCACTTGCATCGCAGCGTTGTTGTCTGTCTATTCTTTTATAATTTTTATTTTTCTACAAGTCGGTACCTTCTCAAGTATCCGAAAAAAGGGCTACGATTTGCACAGTTTCCTCAATTTCTAAACCTATTTCCCTGTAAGAATTTCGGCCTAATTCTATTTTATCTGCATTGTCTAAAGTACTTGAAAAAATTGTTCACCAACATCTGACCTTTGAAACATCGAAGGCCATTGACCCGATGCAATCAGGTTTTTGAACGAAACATAACACACCGATTTTACATCTTTATTTCTGCCTTCAAATTCACAATAGCTACTTATGAAACACTTAATATAATTAATTAAATAAATTTAATATAAAAATAAATGTGAGATCGACTTTGTTTATTTATTTTATTTAGTTTATATATTTAATTATAAGATTAATCAAGGACCCTACCGATCAGTGCTTGCACCGGCTCGTAACGACCTTGTATTATCCTATTTATTCCTAGATAAAAAATAAATTCATGGTTTAGTATACTTTTTCGAAAATTCTCCTTTCACACATTTAAAGCAAAGTTCCATTCGTGTAAAATATGTTCTGTTTTAAGGAATTTCTAATATGTGATTTCAAGCTGCTATAAATTTCTGTTTCAACTAGGGTTACCTTGGCGATTCGCATCTTCGGTACTCTTCCGAAAAATTTTCAGAAAGTCCCTTGTTTTGGGCGATGATTGGGCTGACGATATTTCTTTGAAAAGACGAAAAAGATTTATAAATTTTCAATGCAATAAAATTCGCAAAATATAATTTGGTCATTCCATTTTATTCTCTATAAGTCAGTTACAGCCTATCGTAAGATTGTACACACAAAAAACTGGGGGTTCAGTAAAGTTGCAGCTCAAATAAAAGTTGGTATCATTTAGAACTTGAGCTCCAACTTGTGTTAATCCACCATACTAAAGCATACTTTTTGCGCCCCATAATAGGAAATATACTTCAATAACTTATGTTTAAAACACTTTGTTAAGTAGAGTGCAGAACGAATTCACGAGAGACGCGGTACCTGACGCCACAACAACCACTGTATGTTTGTCGCCTGCTGCTGAACGATCATCGAATTCCGAATCGACCCGTAATATGCACGCGCTTACTCTACATAACCTACAAATTTCAGAGACAAGCGGAAAGCGAGAAAAGGACTGTACATTTAAGTTATTTTTACGTTTGAAATAATAGTGTTTCAGTAAGTGTTAATATAACCTCAATAACGTAAAAAATGTATTGAATTTTTGAATGCATGGTTTAAAAGTAGATAATTTATATTTTAGAAATTATTACACATTAAAAATAGTTCAAAATTAATAATTAAACTATGTAGAATAATGACTAAAGAGAATCAAAAAAAGTTATCAAGCATGAACGAAGAGAATTAAAGAGAATTAAAAGAGAACCAACAAGGACCGAAGAGAATCAAAGAAGGGCGTCTAAGACTGAAGAGAATCGAAAGAGCATTTTTGAGCACTATGTAGAATCAACGGAGAACATCTAAGACTGAAGAGAATCGAAAGAGAATTAATTCAACACTATGGAGAATCAATAGAGAACCTATATTTCGACTCGGGAGCTAGCGCAATTTTTGCTCATCTACCACTGCCCCATTTCAGTGACCGTGGGTCTATTTTAAATCAATAAATACTATAAATAATAATACAGATAAATATTTAAAACAAATTTTCACTTTTACGAAAAAACTTTAATTACATTTAAGAAATAGCTAATTTCTTTAAATAACTTATTATTAATGTGATATTACAAGTTTATAATTTCTAATTTACAATAGACCTTTTCTGTTAGGTACATGCGCAGTTGAAAAAGTCGCAGTCTAGAGTGTCAGGCGCGTGCTAGTAAACACTGCCTTTAATAACAGGTGTGCGTGCGCATAGTAGGGCTGCCTGCGTGTCTTTGGAGTTCCATGTTCCTGAGCTTCTCGTACATTTGGAGTCCGCGTGTAATTCAACAATAAAGTACTTGTCTTTGCTCACAAATACGAATAGAATTTGTTTTAAACTTATTTCATTGGTATTTCGCAAATTTCTTTTTTTGAAAGAAACCAGACGAGAAATTACGTTAATTTAACTGAACTTTATTTAATTTTTAAATTTACCCAAATTTGATTTAAATCTTTAATTTAGCTGAATTTTATTTAAATTTCAAATTCAACTAAATTTTATTTTAATTTTTAATTTACCTAAAGTTTCACTGACATTCTAAAGTTCGAAAAGAATTTTGTTTAAATTTATTTATTTATTATCTTAAAATTTCTCTTTGCACCGTGCAGGAAGCCGAATGTCTTATGGACGCAGAAATGGAATTTATTACAAAAAAAAATAGTTACAAAGTTAAAAATAACTTTAAATACTTATAGAATAGGGCAATTACAAATAAAAATTCTTTCATAATTTCAGTTAAACATTCATCTTTTTTCAGAAATTTAAATACTTTGTTAAAAATTGTTTTGTTCTTTTTATTGAAAATTAATTTGCTTCACTGAAAATTTAATTGCTTTGTTAAAGATTGATACGCATTGTTAAAAGAGCATATTTTGTACTATAATATTTCTCTTTTTGTGTAAAATTAGTTTTTCTCAATTGCTGTAGAAATGTTGAGAATTGAAGTATTTTTCTGAAAATTCATTTTCCGTTTGTTAAAAATTAATTTTTTTCTTAATTGACTGTAGAAAAGTCGCAATTTTAGTTGGATTCAATTGTTTTTTATTTCAAATTAAAATTTGTATGGTTAAAAATGAAACTACTTCTATTAAAACTTAACTATTTAGGTTGAAAATTAATTTTTTCGTTTTTTAAAAAATATTTGAAATAACTGAAAATGTAACTGCTTAGTTAAAAATGAATGTCCGTTGTTAGGAAAGCATATTTTATAGTAGAAAATTAATCTTCTTGCTGAAAATTAATTTTTTTCTTTTATTACTGTAGAAAAGTGTTTTTTAAAAATTAAATTTCACTATTTTTTATTTAAAATTAATGTTGTTCTAGTAGAAAATTAATCTTCTTATATATATATATATTTACACATTTTGTAGAAAATTGGTCTTTGTTTTAAGTTAAAGAAATGTTTTATTTATCTATTTTTCTTGCTCGAAATTTTATATTTTTGACTGAAAATTCAACTAGATAGTTGAACATTTATGTATTTTATTGAAAAATTACTGATTGTGTTGAAAATTCGTTTTTTTCGTTGAAATGAATTTTTTTCGTTGAAAATGAATTTTTTTAATTGAATATTCAACTAATACTTTTTTAAAGTTACTTAATTTAGTTAAAATTCATTTATTTTCTCGAAAATTAAACTATTAAGAGAAATACTTATTTTTTTAAGTTAATTTTCCATCCTGAATATTTCACTATTTCATTTTTTTTCAATTTACCTTATCCAGTTAAAAATTCATTTTTTACTTAGAAAATTGAACTATGAAGTGAAATATATATATTTTTTTTTAATCCAAAAAAACCCTTTTTGGTTGAAAATTTATAATTTAAGTTTTAAATACGTCTATTCGTTAAAAAACACATTTTCTTGGTTAGTTGAAAATTGAAAATTCGTTTGTTTGTTTCTGATATTTTACCTTGAATTTAACTATTTCATGTTTGGTTGACATTTTTTTTTTATTAATTTCTATAGTTGAACATTATTCTTCTGGTATGAACATTCATCTATTTGGCTGAAAATTCGTTTCTTTTTTTGTTTTTTTTTTTTTTTTGTTAAAAATTAATTTTTTTATTAGAATATTTAACTATTCTTCTTTAGTTAAAAAATCATTTCTTTCCTTGCAATTTGAAGCAATAAGTTAAATATTTTTGAATTTTAATTTTTTTAATCCAAAATATAACTGTACCATTTTTGATTTAAAATTTATTATTTAAGTTTTAAATACGTCTATTTGTTAAAAAATACATTTTCTTGGATAAAAATTTAACTATTTTGTTAAAATTGTTTCTCTTTTAGTTCAAAATTAATTTGACTAAACTGAAAATTTATTGTTTTTAGTCGAAAATTCGTTTCTTTGGATCATAATTCAACAGTTTTGTTAAAAGTATCATTTTTTATATTTTTAACAATTTCGTTTTTGGTTAAAATTTTATTTTTCGTTGAAAATTCCTGTCTATAGTTGGAAATGATTTTTTTTAGTACAAAATTAATTTTTTTGTATCAAAATTAATCGCTTTGTCTTGTTTGGAAATGGTTGAAAATTTACTGATTTTGTTTAAAATTCATTTTATTGTTTAAAAGTTTTTTTTTACGGAAAATGTAAATATTCCATTTTTTGTTAAAAATGTTAATATTTTTATTAAGAAAATGTTTCTTTTGTTTCAAAAATAATTTTATTAAACTGAAAATGTATAGATGTTTGTTGAAAATTCATTTCTTTGGTTGAAAATTGAATTATTTTATTAAAAAATGCCTTTTTAATCGTCTATTTTTTAAATAAAAATTCTTCGTTTTGGTAGAAATTATTTTTCTCTATTGAAAATTCATATTTTTCGTTAAAAATTAATTTTTTATCTGAATATGTAACTATTACATATTTTTAATTTTATTTTTCTTAGTTAAAAACTCATTTCTTTTCTTAATTAATAATCTATTGTGTTCAATACTTTTTTTATTGATACAATTTTATTTTTCTTTCAAAAATTAGTCTTTTTGGTAGAAAATGATTTGTTTAAAAATCCTTCTTATTAGTGAAAAATACATTTTTTGGTTAAGGAATTAAATATTTTGTAGAAACTTTGTTCTTTTTTTTATTGAAAATGACTTTCTTACTAAAAGTGTAAATATTTCAATTTGGGTTAAAAATTTAACTATTTTGTTTTAAAAATTTCTTCTGCTTGAACGCTAATTTTATTACCGTCTTTTTGGTAGAATATTATTATAGGCTTGTTTGAAAAAGGTAGAAAATGTACTGATTTTGTAGGAAATTATTTTTTTTGTTTCGTTGAAAGTTAATTTTTTCAACTAAATATTTAACTATTCATTTTTTAAACCTAAAATGTGACTATACCATTTTTGGTAAAGAAACGTATTTTTTTATATTTTAAATTCTTTCTTTTGGTAAAAAACGATTTTTTTAAAAATGCATTTTTTTCGTTGAAAATTTAAATATTTGGTTAGAAATTCGTATTTTTTTTGAAATTATTTTTCACTAAAAATTGAACGATTCCATTTTTGGTTAGAAACTCTTTTGTTAGATTTTTTCTCTCAAAATTCATTTTTTCATTGGAAATGTATCTACACCATTTTTGGTTGAAATTTTTTTTTTTCAAATTCGTCTTTTAGCTTTTTGGTTGAAAATACATTTTTTTAATTGAGGGTTTAAATATTATGTTAAAATTTGGTTACTGGTTTTTAGATGAACATGATTGTTTTTACTAAAAATTTAACTAACCAATTTTTCATTAAAAATTAAACTATTTTCTTAAAATCTTTTTTTTTTAGTTAAAAATTAATTTAAGTAAACTGAAAATGTATAGTTTTTTAGTTAAAAATTCGTTTCTTTGGTTGAAAATCGAACTTTTTTGTTGAAAACCGAATATTTTATCTTAAATTTAACTATTTCATATCTGGTTGAAATTTTTTTTTTTTTTTATTCATTTTTATATTTGAAAATTATTCTTCTGCTATGAAACTTTATCTATTTGGCTGAAAATTTGTTTTTTTTTTTTGTTAAAATTTAATTTTTTAACAGAATATTTAACTATTCCATTCTTTAAATTAATCTTTTTTTTCCTTGAAATTTGAACTATTATATTAAATATTTTTGTTAAATCTGCTCTTTTTGTTGAAAATAATTGTTTACTGTCAATTTACATATTTTATTTTTCGTTCAAAATTGAACTTTTTTGTTAAATTGTCCTTATTTTATCATTGAAGAATAACTGTATTCAATAAAAATGTATAGTTTTTATTTGAAATTTTATTTCTTTGCTGAAAATTCATCGTTATATTATTGAAAGTTGAAAACTATTGAATTAATTAAAATTAAAGATTAAATTTTAACCAACAAGTGGCATTTTTGAAAAAAATGCCAATCTCTACCAAACAGTTACATTTTTTTCCAAAACAGATAATTTTGTCAGAAAAAAGATGAATTTTTATTTA
Organism: Druon quercuslanigerum; assembly: GCA_010014905.2. NCBI lineage: Eukaryota > Metazoa > Arthropoda > Insecta > Hymenoptera > Cynipidae > Druon > Druon quercuslanigerum. The sequence goes on from JAAAKG020035315.1 coordinate 15,141, forward strand.
AAATAAAATTGTTTAAATAGTTGAATATTCATTCAAAAAAGCTTCCAGTTAATTTTTCAAGGTTAAAATATGAATTTTTAAACAAAACAGAAATTTTTAAGAAAAAAGTCGAATTTTTAATCCAAAAGACGAATTTTTTTAACCAAACATGAAGATGATAAAAAATTAGTTGAATTTTCTACCAAATAGTTGCATTTTATTTTTATTTAATTTTTATTTAAAAAGATAAAATTTTTTTTAAACTCATGAATTGTAGAAAGAAAACTTTTAAAAAATAGTTAAATTTTCACCCAAAGAAGATTACAGTTCACTTTTGCACACTAAAAGAAAAATTGTAAACAATAAGTTATTTTTCTATTAAATAGTTAAATTTTCAACAAAAAAGTATGACTTTTCAACAATTTTGTTAAATTTTTATCCAAAACAGAATTCTATTGATTTTTCAACAAAAAAATATGAATTTTAAACAAAAAGTCAATTGTTTAGGAAATAGTTAAAATTTAAAAAAAACAGTTGAATTTAATCAAAGAAAGTTGCAATATTTCTACTAAAAAAAATTTTCAGAAAAAATATTTTTCGTACAAAAAAGATTTCAGTTGACTTATTAGCAACAAAAAATGAATCTTAAACAAAAAGTTAATGCTCTGCGAATAGAGTTAAATTTTTAATCCAAAAAGACGAATTTTTACAAAACAGATGAATTTAAATGAAAAATATGAATTGTGAACCAAATATTTAGTTGAATTTTTAACCCAAAATATTAATTTTCTACCAAAAATGACTCATTTTCAACAAAGTACATAAATTTTAATTTAAAAAAAATAAAAGTACCTTTTAAACACAAGAACGAGTTTAAAGAAAAATTAAATAATTTTTAACTAAAAAGAAACGAACTTTCAGCGAAAGAAATTAGTTTTTATTCACAGTGGTAAATTTTCTACCAAAACTATGAATTTTTGGTCAAATAGTGGAATTTTCAACCCAAAACATTAATTTTGTATAAAAAAATGAATTTTTAACTGAAATTTTTTTTTTAACCCAAGAAATGAATTTTTTAAAAAATCAATCATTAAATTTTCTACAATGCACAGCATTTTTTAACGAAAAAAATTACATTTCTATCAAAAAAGGTAAAAAAATTTCTAAATCTTTAACTAAAAAATTTAATTTTAAACCTGATTTCTACTAAACATAAAATACTTAAATTATCAGTTATGAAAATAAATTTTCTACCACAGAAATTAATTTTGACAAAAAAGATCAAATTTCAACCAGTATTGAATTTTCTACCAATATATATGTACGAATTTTTGACAAAGTATACATATATTTTCAACGAAATAGATAACTAAAAAAAATAGTGGAATTTCAAACTAAAAAGGCAAACTTTTAACCAAGTAGTTGAATTTTGAATTAAAAAAGATAAATTTTCAACCAAAAATGATTTATTCTCAACGAAAAACGTAATGTGTAAAATTTTATTCTTGACCTTTATGCGCTTTGAAAGTTTAATGAGCATTTATAAGCATTTTTAATTAGAATTTTAAAAGTTATATTTTATTTCTTTATTAATAATAATTTTGGTATTTAAATTTCGCGGGAAAATGTATCGCTTCAATTCGAAAAGGGCGCCTAATTTAAATTAATATTCTTATTTCTAAATTCTTTTACGTATAAAACCAACCATATACCTAGAAGATTAGTAATATTATTGCAAAAAAAAATTTGTTTCTCAATACATTTTAAACGCATTTTAGTTAAGTTTTCAAATAAAAAAAAAGATATTTTTTGAACATAAGAATTTTTATCAAAATAATTTTTCGTCCTAAAAATTTTTTGCAAACATAAAATTATTAAATTTTCAGTTAAAAACATAAAATTTTAACCATAAAAATTATTTCTTAGCAAAATAATTAAATTTCAAACACAAAAAATGAATTTTCTACCAAAAAAGATGTAGCTTCAATGAAATATTAAAATTTTTTATTAAAAAACCTAATTTACAAACCAAAACTAGAATAGTTTAATTTGTAATTAGGAAAGTAAAGTTTTAGAAATTAATTTTCAACTAACAAGAAATGAATTTTCAGTAAAAGAAATTAATTTTCAATCGCGTTTATGAATTTTCAAACAAAAATATTAATTTTTGACCAAATAGCGGATTTTTCAACCCGAGAGATGAATTTCTATAAAAAACAAAAAAACAGAAGTTACATTTTCTATAAAAAAGAACATTTTTTAACAAAAAAGATTACATTTCTATCAAAAAAGTGAAATTTTTCATAAAAAATGGAATAATTTAAGTGAATTTTCTACTAAAGTGATTAATCTTTAACTAACAAAATTTAATTTCTAAACTTAAATTTTCAATTAGTCAAATAATGAGGTTTAAAAAATGTGAAAATATAGAATATTTAAATTTTCAGTAAAAAACTTAATTTTCAATAAAAACAAAGTAAATTTTGAACGAAATAGTATAATTTTTAACGAATAAGATTAAATTTCTAACAAAAAATATAAATTTTTGACAAAAAATGGAACAGTTACATTTTCAGTTAAAAAAATAAATTCTAAATTAGAAAAACTAATTTTCTAGCAAAATAGGTGAAGTTTTAACAATGAACATAAATTTTCAAACAAATACTTGAATTTTAAAAGAATTTTAAACTAAAAAGTTCAAATATCTTCCCACAAAATTCGAATTTTCTATCAAATATAGGATTTTTTAACCACATATTTAAATTTTCGACTTAAAAAGATAAAGTTCTAACCAACATATGCAAGTTACTTTTTCTATTCAAACCTTTAATTTTCAACTACAAAATATAATTTTTAACAAAATAAATAAATTTTTAGGAAAAAAAAAGGTTTGTTTTTATCTGATTTGTGAAAATATATGTAGTAATTCTGATACATATTTGTTTAAGCAATAAATGCTTTAAATTCTCGTGAAAGCTCTATTCTAGTCACTGATTAAATTTGAATTTTCGCGGACCTGGGACTACAGCAGTCAGCGCTACCTATCGACTGGTGAACCAACTCCCCTCTTCTCGGCTCTCATGATCGACTCGTGACGGCGGCTCATGTGATGCTGGTGCCTAGTGGCTTGTGTGCAAGCGACGAAAATGGCCTCCGCCGAACAGGTTGGTCTGAACAAAACTTGGGAATTATCGCTTTACGAGCTTCATCGGACACCTCAGGATGCAATTACGGACAATACGGAGATCGCCGTTAGTCCTCGGAGTCTGCACAGTGAACTCATGTGTCCAATTTGTCTCGATATGCTCAAGAAAACAATGACCACGAAGGAGTGTCTGCATCGCTTCTGCTCCGATTGTATTATAACTGCACTTCGAAGCGGCAACAAGGTATTTATTACTAAAATACGACTAGAATTACCATTTTCGTAGGCTCTTCTACAAAAAAAAAATTCATATCATTTTTCTCCCAGTCTTTTGTGTCTCTATATCACTTTTTATCGCCCTAAAGCTCCGTCGCTGTTCTTGTTTACTATTCAGTTGCGTCAATTTCGGTGATACGAAATTTAGATTCATGTGGATTTTGTTACAGTTTTGAAGTCATTTAACTGTTTTCTTGTGAAATAAATAAGAGGGTTGGATTTTTGTTTGTTTTTCATTGTTTTCGGGATGTGTTATTTGTTATTGTTGTTGATATAAATTATTCTGAACTTTTTATTTTCTTTTTTTGTGTGTACTGAACCATAGTTTGGAGATTTTAAGATTTTATTTCATAACCTACAAATATTTTTGACAGGTATGGTGAAAAAGTTATAAACTGGTGCCTATTTAATTTCGGTTTTTAGTGCTTTTTACATTTTTCCTTTTTCTGTACTTATTTTTTATACTTATTTGTTACAAACTTGATGAAATATGAGTAGAAGATATTTCGGCGATGTGAAAGATAACATAACCTCTTAATCTGTCTAATGACATTGGCCTATATTAGAAGATAAGAAATCTATATTAAGAAATTTTGTAACATATTCAAAGAGATAAGAGCAATACAATTATAGGCAAAAGACTATGTTGAAGAACTCGAAAAACATTTTAAATGGTTTCAATTTTCTTTTAAAAGATTAATTTAAGTTTTGAAGATTTCGAATTTTGTTATTATTGTGAAAAATATTTTGTTCAAAATAAACTATTTACTTGAAAATATATGTAGTTTTTTCAAAA